>JAJGOT010000916.1:0-150251 GCA_022457155.1 Cladopsammia gracilis | reverse complement strand
CGCAAAAAAACTTATTAAGGTTTGTTCTTCCTTGAAGAAATCATTCCATATCATTTTCTTGGTGTTCTAAAATCAATTTTATGTTTGAGCAAAGGCACTTTGTCATATATTTAGTGTATTTTGACCAAAACACAGCAAAATCTGCGTGACAATGCCCCTTTAAGATGCTTCAATCGGTGACTGTATTCTATGTAACATTGTTGGACGTTACATACAATCAGTTTTACGTTACGCATTAGTGTTATAACGACGGACTTTCGATCTCTCTATTAGGTAGCTTCCCTAATATTAAAGTTGTCCCAAATTACTGGCATACAACTTGCGAAAAAGCGCCCGAAAATTTCATGCCGCATGCATCCAGTGATGTCCGAATGAATAAAATATAATCGAACATTTTCGAAGTCAAAGTGAATATTGATCCTGATACTATTTATTCGGCGACACCGGTAAAATTTAAGCGGTCTTGTCTAAGTTGTCATCTATTTCAAACATGCATGGCTTCTAAAATTGCACCAATTTCATTTGTAAATTAAAAAAGTAATCGTCTACGCAAGCCTTGTTACTCTTTTAGTTTAAGAACGCATGTTATTTAAGGATCTTTTCAAACAGTGTTTTTAAAGGTTTTAAAAATAAATCAATACAAGGGCTGACGCATGTCGTTAATGTGATTTTTCTGCTGTCTTGTATGTCTAAGAAATGGCGATTGAAATTATAGTTCACCGACTATTAAAGCCGGCTTCCGAAAAGAGACTCCCGGCCTGTTTGTAAATGTATAAATAGCCTTACTTTCTAGATAGATGTAATTGTGCCGTTCTCTTCCTATAACTGCTAAGGGAAGAAATTAATTCTCAATTTTGTCTATGTCAATATAAATCGCCCGTTTACTCTACATTTTGAGTGTAGCCGTATTTTTTTACCTTTGAATTCGTTCAAATCAGTAGCATTATGTATTTAAACGCCTTCGTAAAAGTTACAATGTATAGAAAATGAAAAAATGACTTCAAATTTTACCTCTATATACTGCGAAAAGCCTAAGGACCGAACCAGTATTTAAATGAAAAATTCATGATAATGATTACAAAAAACAAAATGTAATTACCTTTTTAAAAAAATCTTCGTTTCACTCTGCCTGGATGAATGATAAGAATACCGTAAGAGTTTTTTTTTTTTTTTGCACGTCGGCTTGTAGTGAAACAAAACTGGCTAGTTTCCTTAAGAGGTAATAGCAAGACACCCTTAAGCCTTCACGGATGAAAGTCGCACTAAAATTTTGGAAGAAACAACGGAAAGTGATTGGCATTTATCGCCTTCTTTGCTCAGCTTATGATCGGTAAATGACAATTTTGAAATGTCATTCAAAAAAGATATTGACGTCAGTAAATTAAAACAGTACACACTGAAAGCGAAAATATGACGAAATAGGCATAAAACTTCCAAAAAATATGGTTTTGAGGACCTTGTTATTGATAAATGCGACATGCATCTTTTAGATTATTGTTTGAAATGTCTTATATGCTGGATAGCTTGCTCATTTTGCGCAAGGTGAGAAATCGCTACAACATACGTGTTAAATTCAAAACAGCAAACCGATTGAGAACGTGTACGTTTCAACGTTTATTTACTTTTAAAAAAATGCATACGCATGTTTAACGCCTGATTATAAATGAGGGTACGTCATGTATGTAGTGAAACATGAATCAAAACACGGCGTGTTTTGATATTTCTACATTTAACATTTAACATTTTGCTTTATTGTAATTTTATTACTTAGTTTCCTTACTGTTTACGGAATTTCTTCGGTAATACCATGTATTTAGAAATGAGAATACTGAAATTCTTGGTTTGCACATGACGTCACGGCGGCCGTGTTGGAGGACACCTACAAAAGAATTTTGATGAACTTCTTTTGTTCTGGCACCAACATGGCCGCCATGGCCTTTGTCATTTGAGTCCCACAGGACTGAAGGTCACGTGATTGCAAACCATCAATAAAGTTGTTGTTGTTGTTTTCACTCAGGAAAGTAGGTTCAAGGCTTAGGCTAGTAACAAACTCTATAGACCGATTATTTAAACGAAATTTAACACCCTGTTCACACCAACGCTAGCCTAAAACATGTTTAAATGTTCTTTAGTTTTCTATTTAGAAATAGCTTTGGAAAAAATAAAATATATCCAAACGTCCTTTGATATTTGGAGTGAAATTTTTACTAAACGGGACTTTACTGATCACAATTTCCATTCCAGGTGGTCTGAATAAGATAGAGGCTGAAAACAAGGTGCTGAAAACGTAGGGCGCCTACCGATTTGTCAGAACTGGCCGGCCGGACCGCTCAATTCGTAAATAAAGTGTCATTATTTGTCAGAACTAGTCAGCCAGACTGATCATTTCGGAAATAGCATGCACTCTTTTGATGGACTTCAAAACTCCGCATTCTAGGTACAAACTGAGCTGTCTGGCAGACCAGTTCTAACAAACGTTGAGCGCCCTTATAGTTCATGAACTGAGCATGTTTAACAGGGCGGGGTCCCAAAGGGGTGTCCCTGGAGCCCTGATTGTTTTTCTTTGGAGCCCTCGGAGCACTGAAAAGGTCCCGCTTTTTTGGCCTTTGGCCTAAAACCCTTTGGGACGGATAAATCCCTGGACGAGGCAGTCAAAATATTTCAAATATTCTGAAGTATTTTGTCTCGTAAAATGTGATGATGTCGGTAGAGTCTAAATGCTGTAGCTTAGAAGGAGGTCGAACACCTTAATGAGAATATATAACGGAGTAACTGGTTAGCTTGGACGAGGCAGTCAAAATATTTCAAATATTCTGAAGTATTTTGTCTCGCAAAATGTGATGATGTCGGTAGAGTCTACATGCTATAGCTCCGAAGGAGATCGGACACCTTAATGAGAATATATAACGGAGTAACTGGTTAGCTTGGACGAGGCAGTCAAAATATTTCAAATATTCTTAAGTATTTTGTCTCGTAAAACGTGATGAATGTCGGCTGAGTCTAAATGCTATAGCTCAGAAGCTTAAGGAGGTCGGACACCTTAATGAGAATATATAAAGGAGTAACTGGTTGGCTTTCAGTTGAGGTTACGGTTAGCTTTCTAGTCAACCATGCCCTCACTGTAGTCAACCATGCCCTCACATGTAGTCAACTCTGCCCTCATAGTCAAACATGCCCTCACTTGTAGTCAACTCTGCCCTCACGTGTAGTCAGCTCTGCCCTCATAGTCAAACCGGCCCTCACATGTAGTCAGCTTTGCCCTCACAGTCCAACTAAAGATTTTTTAAAATAGTGTAGATCCTTCTGGTTTGAATAGATTGACGTGGTATTTGCACTAATATGTTCATTGGTAGTTGAAGTTTGTGACGTCATGGTTTTTGGATTTTGTGATTCCTTTTAGTATTTTTTTATTTATTTCAAAGTTCAAACAAGTGATTTGTCTTCTCTGTAAAATGTTTTTTTTTTTGCCTTTTTTGCCGCCTTTAGGCAGCGTTTATTTTATTATTTTCTGTTTTGACAATATAAAATTCTAGATTCAATTAAAAAAAATGATTACAATTGAAATCCTGTGCCAGTTCAAAATTGAGGTTTTACAATGCTTTTAAGTCATATCAGGTTTTGCAATGCTTTTATTAGCAGTTGAGTGAGTCCGCCATCTTAGAAAAAATGTTAAATAGCCACGTTTCTAAACAAATGTATACTTGCTAACCACTAGGGTTTCAAGCTCGTTTGATATGAACCCCAATATAGGAACAACAATTTTAATTATGCATCTGGCATTTTAATTATGCATAAATATTCATATGTTGATAACTCATTAATAAAACGACCGATTGTCACAAAACTTGAGCGAACATTTTCTTTTTCACAGCCATCTATTCGTTCTAGGCCATGAAAAGTGTTCAAGTGTTGTGAAAATCGCTAAACAAAATCACACCATGAATATGAGGTCAACTTTGACCGTCAATTATGCAAAAGCAAACACTTCACCTGAAAAAAAAATGTTTCCCACAAATGCACGAGGTCCTTATGTCATGTTTCATGTAAAATGTTTGCCGTTACATGGTCTTGTAACGGTATAAATAGAATAAAATTACGGAGTACAAAACAGATGCACTTACCAGGACAAATACTTGTACTGAAGGGGACGTGCTGTTTGCACGCTGAAGTCTTTATAAGTGTACATAACTACCTTTGCATTGAAAGGTTATATATTTCTAATTATGTTAGATACAAAAATTAAACTTGGAAGCAAGATCTTATAGATCCCACGCCACAAGTTAGTGACGTTAATGATCCGATGCGTCAACATCACGTGATGTTACAATTTATTTTTTGAGTCAAACTTGCCCTCATTTTTTGACAACTGAAAAAATGATGGAATGCCCCGTTGCCAGGTAACAAGAGAAGGTTAATAAACCAAACTTAGTTTAGATTAATCCTCGTTGTTCGAGTATGTTGATCCATGGCAAAAACCTTTAGAAAATTGTTTAAACTGTGGGTAAAAATGATTCGAAGGTCATATATTCCGAGCTGGCTACTGTGGAGTCAACGCTAAAAAATTCGTAATAAATCAGGGTTTTCTCGCATTGACGCTTGCTTGACAGCGTTAGAAAGCACATGAATAAAGTATCACGTAAAGTTATGTTTAAAGGTAACACAGTTTGTTTGTCTTCCTAAATAGCACAGTTGAAAGTGAGAGTCAAACTTGCCCTCACATTCAATTTTTTATTGGTCATGAATTGTTAATGAGGCGTTCAAATGCGAAGTTCAAAAAACTGTAGAAAATTCAGTTTTTGCTGCCCGAAAATAAAAGAGGATTTGTTTGAAAGGTAGTGACAGGAGCTTATCATTGACATTAAAAAAAGTTGAAAAAGATAGAATAGCGGGCTGTGACGTCACTCAGAAAAACATCTTTATGGCGGCTTCAATATGTGAAATTCAGTACAAATAATGAAAAATTCAGAACAAATTGAGGATATTCCCTTTCGAAGGAATTCTTTCACTACAACAAAGACAGGACGTGCATACATCCAGTAAATGTGTTTTACTGCCTAACTTGTTTTGTTTTTGTTTGGGCATTGTAGAGATTCTAAAGACCAAAACTTTTTATTTTTTACTTCAAAAATACACAAATTATAGTTTTGCAAAAAAAAGAAAGGTTTCATTTATTCCTATTGACGCTTAGCGAGATCAACGTACAGACATCGAAGAATAAGATAAATAATTATGATAGAATTTGATGATTCATATTCAGTATTTTTAGGGAGCTAAAATGGTATAATTGATAATTTTCAATTTTCGAGGATTTTTGACATGGATCAACTGTAACATCAATAACTCATTACCGTTATCAGCTGCAGACTTCCAACTTACACCAAACATTATATAACTATACAGGTTTCTGATTTGCGTTTGCTAAGGTACATATTTTTAAATAATACGTCAACCACAATGTTTTCCAAAACGCCTTTTTTTCTAATTTTTAGTCAAACTTGCCCTCATTTTAGTTGTTACAAAATTTCATCACAATCCCAAAACGGAAGGTTAACATTCCAAAATACATTTAGATTCATTCGTAAATAAAGGTCTTTACTTGGTTCGAAAATGGATCAAATTCGATACAATCTGCATTCATAACGTTAACAAATATGCCCAGATCGGAAATACAGCTTTTTTCAAACACGTGTGTTTAGACATATGCTACTTGAAAAACATTAATATCTCTAAACATTTCTAATGAATCTCTTAGATTTTTCACAGGCTTATTGCAGATGAAACGACAAATTTGTGTATTTTTTTTTAAAGCCGTTTACCAGTTCTTAGAAAGATATGCATTGCAAGAAGTTTTAGTCCTATAATCTGTCCAGTGAAATTAGAGTGTGCCCTTTTAATGTGGATATCTCCTTACCATTAAAACCAAAAAATGTTTCATTTGGCAGAACTTTTCTACTCTTAACGCGCTTCTATGCCTTTAAACAACAACTCTCTCAGTTAAAGGATACCAATTGTAGCTTGGTTTAAGAAAATGGAAAAAAATCAAGAGTTGAGTCAAACCTGCCCTCATTTCGGACTTTTTCAGTTGCTGTAACTCGCGGCAAAATGATGGTTAGTTTGCCAAAGACCGCTTAGATTCGTCGACTTGTCCTGATGTGTTCGCCGTAAATGCTTTGTCCCCGTAGAGCAAAACATCGAGGCGTAATAACTAAAAATCACCCTGATCAACTTTGCCCTCATATGCAAATTTTTTCGGTGTTCAAACTTTAAAAAATCGTATAAAATTGTGATTGCTGCGGAATCAGCTGAAATCTTGTGAGAATGATTTTCTACTAGCCATGCTGACATATGAATTTTTTCAAGTCTTAACCATGTAACGATAACAAAATGGAAACTTTGTCAAACCTTGATACAGTACCTGGTGAAACTTTTTTTGTCAAATGGATATGGCCTAGTGTAGTTCTATATACCTTCACGGCATTTGCGTTCAAATTTACCATAGCTCTCCAACCGTTGCGGAGTTAAGCCATGGTTATCCCTGCATCATTAGAGAATCTTACTACACCGTTGGCCTCAAACTAACTCCTATTTTGAACGATATTTAGTGGGATAACCTCAGTAGTCAACCTTGCCCTCTAACCAGAAATTCACAATTCCACTGAAAGGCATGATAGTCACTTTTTTAAATTCCGTTTGACTAAAATTATGCACGCATGCACAAACATGTTGCCCGGAAATTCACAAAGCATTCTAACAAAACTCCGAAGTGTTTGGCCGAATTGAAATAGTCCATGGTGGGGTGAGGGCAAAGTTGACTGTGGAGGATGCTAATTGGGGTTAGCAGTTTAATATATAGTTAAATTTAGGCCTCGAGTAAACAACCCTAGAAGCTAGGTGGTACCAGAAGCTTATTACCCAATCTCCTGGTGGTACGCTGGTACGGTAAGCTATGTAAGCCTAGCTGAGGTCAAAGGTTCAATCCTGAGTGGCGATTTTAGATTTTCTTTTTTACACTTAAAAATTTATTGAAAATAAAATTCTAAGTGTCGACATTGCGTTATATAATTCTCAGTAAGGTGTCCGACCTCCTCCTGAGCTATAGCAGGTAGACTCTACCGATGATGTCTTCGTTTCGTTTGAACAACGGATTCATGCAGATTACCAGAAATTATTAATTATGTATTTTGTCATGTAAAACATAACGAAATGTCCTCGTTTCGTTTGAACAACAGATTCAGATTACCAGAAAACAAACACGACTACACACCGGTGGGAATGACCCCCGAAAACGCCATTCGAGCGTGTGTCACGTGACAAAATACCCCACGGTTCGTGAAGTATTTGGGCATATGGACCGCATATATAAACCCGGAGGTGCGGGGGGAGGGAGCTCAATGTATTTCCATATGGGGTTGCTCTGCTTCAGTATCAATGAACTGACCACCGTAGCACAATCAGGCTGGAGCATCAACAAAAACGTTTTACCAGATGACTATGCAAAGAGAGGCATGCAAGCTGTGAGTTAAACAATAGGTCGAGATTCAAACAAGTAATTCAAAGGAGAGTGAACTGGGTGTAAAATTTGTTGCTATTATAATAGAAGAAGGTGAAAATGGACGGTCTAGAGGAGGAGACCTCGATCGAGGCCTGACCTTGCCCCTTAGTAGGCTCGAGGGAACGCGGGTGCAAAAAACCGCTGGAGAAAGTGTGGATTTGCTACTAGGTGGGTCCAACATAGATAAGGGTAGCTAAATGCAAGAGTTATACTTTGTGGAGATGTCTGACCAGAGGGCTAGCTATATTGTGCAAAAGCATAAAAAATTCCCCAAACTTTTCTTGGGGGGTATCATTTTCATTCTTTCAAGTTATGTCCTTTTTTTCCGTATTCCATACATTTGGTGAATGACATTTGACTTGAGTGCCCCATTCACACGAACTAAACAACATTTAAACATTGTTTAACGGGGTATTATACTATGATAGTTCATTTAAAAAAAACGAAAATGAAATATATGCTTTTAAACAAATATCAATTTGCGCTAGTTCACAATTAACAGTAAGATTGATTTTGACCAAATCTGTCTTAAGTACTGATCGAATTTAATTTAAGGAACCTGTCTATTTTTGACATTTACGCGTCAGTACAAATGTGGAATTAGATTTAATGTTACATTCTCTGATGGACAAGTTCATCCCACATGTGCTGAATAATATTGTATTGATCGCAATCCTTTGTTTTCGAAGTCATATCAAGTTTCACAACTTCCTGTGTGACTTTCATAGTACACGTTTGTCAAAAAGTCCACGTCACTTTACTTCGGAAACCGAAATTACGAAAAAAAAAAACAGCACTGCGTCAAAAGCTTTCATTTGAATAGTCATTTAGTTGTGATATTACCCACAGACTCAAACGTTAGAACCTCTTTGTACAGCATAATAAACATCACCAAAGGAAAGTACTGCTCAGTAGCTTTCATTTGAATGGTCATACTTTAGGATTTCATCCACTGACTCAAAAGTTAGAACCACCTTGTGCAGCATAATAAACAGCACCACAGGAAAGCACTGCTCAGTAGCTTTCATTTGAGTGGTCATTTAGTTGTGATTTTACCCACAGACTCAAAAGTTAGAACCACCTCGTGCAGCATAACAAACAGCACCACAAGAAAGTACTGCTCAATAGCTTTCATTTCAATGGTTACGCTTTAGGATTTCATCCACTGACTCAAAAGTTAGAATCACCTCCTCAGTGTACAGTATAACAAACACTGAGTGCCAAAGGAAAGTACTGCTCAATAGCCTTCATTTGAATGGTTACGCTTTAGGATTTCATCCACTGACTCAAAAGATAGAACCACCTTGTACAGCATAACAAACAGCACCACAGGAAAGTACTGCTCAATAGCTTTCATTTGAATGGTCACACTTTAGGATTTCGTCCATAGACTCCATGCTTAGAACAACATTGTACAGTGTAATAAACAGTATATTTGTATCACAAGAAAGTGCTGCTCAGTAGCTTTGATTCATTTGAATGGTCGCACTTTAGGATTTCTTCCACAGACTCAAAATTTGGAACCACCTTGTACAGCATAATAAACAGTACCACAGAAAAGTATTTCTTAGTAGCTTTCATTTGCATGGTCACACTAGGATTTCATCCGCAAACTCAAAAGTTACAGCCAGCACCATAAACTATACCACGCGCACGTGAGAGTGAAATATGTAGAAGAAAGGGAAAAAGAACATTTTATTAAATAAAAATGACCAAATGTCTTATATAACGACTACGACGTGTTTTTCTCTTCATCCCTCTCATGACCTTTTGTTTTACTATCTTTTCTTCTTTTGAACCATGACTCGAATCGACTAACTACTGAAAAAAATGAAATCTGAAATCGTGAATCGTGGTGGTTTCAAAACGAAAGCTTCGGCATCGTTTGTCTCACGATGTAATTACTTTGAAATCATCGACAAAGGGTGTGAATCCTTCTAAATATAACACTTGGCCGGTTAACGCACGCTTCGTGGTGAGTAGTGTTCGAATGCTGTATTTCGTTTTGCCTCAGATGCAGTGCAATCACCCGTTTAGGACAGAGACGAGGAAGGGTAACCCAAGCATTAGTTAAATGGCCTTAACCTTTTCACCAGAGTCAATAATAGAGGCATGTAGTGTAGTTCTAACTTTTGAGTCTGTGGACCAAATTCTGTGGTGTGACCATTCAAATGAAACCTCTTGGGCAGTGCTTTTGCATGGTACCATTTGTTTTTCCAATATTTTACAAAATTTAATTAGTGATTTTTCTTGAATTTTAATGTTTGGCACTATTGGGAGTTGAAGGGTGAAGGTTCCTCAATCTTAAAATTACGGAATTATTGACAAAGCTACCTCTTCGAAAGAATTTAGCCTGTATTGCAAGTGCCAAGCGTGATGGCAAAAATGTTACTTATGGATTTACCGAAGCTCGATTGTGCTTTAAGGTTACTTATACGATCGGTAATGAATCAGATGAAACTTTTGTAAGACCGCAACGTTAAACTGTGAAATTCGTGTGGGGAATTTGATTTCTAAAGTTTTTATCTGCCACTTAATTTCATTGTTTGTGAATGTTCAGCTAAAGAATTTCCAAAAGATCAAACTTAAGCTTCGCAAATACATTTTTTAAATATATACAACCTTAAATGATATAGATCTAGACAAAAATAACACTCGATAAAGTACTTAGACATTTCATTGTAAATTCCTCTTTTCGTACCCCATAAATTCATATACAAAACACTTTGATGTAAGACACCTTTTGCTTTCAAAGTGAAAAATGAAAACTATCCAAGGTACTGAATGACGCATAAATGGATCGAATAGCATGGATGAACCTTCACTAAGAGGAGATTTTTCATTAGAAACCAGCTGCCGATATTTTATATCCATATTTTATAACCACTTACCTCGTAAAACGAATTGATTTTTTTTTCGGTCGAAAATTTCTTTCAGCGGATCGTTTCTATGTAGCTTTCAATTTTTCCATCTGCGAGTTCATCCATTAGTTTATCGTTAATCTGACATCAATTTCCCAGCATATCTGGGCAACAAATTGCAAGGAAAATATTCTAGCAGCGAAAATGGTAAATTTTAGTGATTCTTGTGGCGTATACGTCAGATCTGTACACTGCTGAACAAATATCGTTTTGCCTGAGCTTGAATGATTGTACAATTTTGATTGGCTCAGAGAGTTGTCAGTGATTGAACTGTTAAACGGATGCACTATTGCGCTAGGGTTTGTTTGCCTTATAAATCCCACCGTATAGCTGTGTTGTCTTTTCATTCTTGTTTGTCTTTATTGTGAATTCCGGGGGGTATTTATTAAAACTGTCGGTGGAGGTGTGAGGTCTGCTTTTTAAACCTTTCACCGTTTTCACCAAGTACATTGGTGGGTTCAGACTCCATTGTAAGGGGGCCCCGGAGTGAATAATTGTTTTTTTTTTTTTGCAAAACTTTATTCACCTCGTGAGCGTGAAATTAGGGACAGTCTTTCAGGAGAGTATTTGGACATTAACTAATGTTGAATTTAAGATTTCTAAGTAATCTGTATTTTTGAAAAATAAAGTATTGATAAAGTATCGAACCGAGAATTTATCCTAGATATAGATTACTTAGAAATGTTAAATTCAAATACTCTCCTGAAAGACTGTCCCTAATTTGCTCAAATGTTTGCATGATATTTATAAATTAGTATATATGTATTTACAGAAATCATATAATAATGACAGCGTATTTTGTATGTAAATGGTTTTTGTTATGTTTTGTAAACGACTTGTAACCGAAATTGAATAAAGTTTTGCAAAAAAAAAAAACAATTATTCACTCCGGGGTCCCCTTACAATGGAGTCTGAACCCACCAATGTACTTGGTGAAAACGGTGAAAGGTTTAAAAGCAGACCTCACACCTCACACCTCAGTCACACCTCACACCTCACACCTCACACCTCACACCTCACACCTCACACCTCACACCTCACACCTCACACCTCACACCTCACACCTCACACCTCACACCTCACACCGCACACCTCACACCTCACACCTCACACCTCACACCTCACACCTCACACCTCACACCTCACACGTGGTTCAAATGTCATTTGTCAGTTACAATTAATTTAGGCCATTTGTCTGTTGACAGTTAAATATTGGGTTATTTGTCAGTTGTCAGTTAAAAGACTATTAACAATGAACTAGAACCTTAAATGACTGTTTTGGCCTATTTTAGTACCCACCCATAATTATAACAAATACATTAAATTAAATATCAAATACTGCTATCCTAAAAATTTACTCGATCTCTGTTTTTTCATCATGATATATAGTACCTTAATTTCCTAAGGAACAAAGCAAGCAAACCACTTATTTTCCGGTATTTTCGATTTAATCTGTCCATGGCCATTATAGCTGGCTACTGACTTCCCCACCTTATAAATCCAGGCGACATTGCGCACGTATTCGTCGTCCAGATCTGGTATTACATCAACATCAACTGCTGCAAAGTATGCCGATTGCTTAGAACAGCCATCGACAAAGACGTTCAACAACGAAAGTCTAACGAACTATGTGATCGTTTTGGTCGCTAAAAGAGACTGATAGCACGATTTGTACGGATCTGTCATCACGAGTGTCTGTAAGCTTGACTACCTTCAATATTCATGAGCCTCGTGAACGGGTCATTTCACCTAGACGTATTCCCCACCAAAGAACTTGTTCACGGACTATCACGACTTCCTTTAGCTTTCCTTGAGCACAATTACTGCACCTATCTAAATTATAAACGACTGACGCAGGTCTCTCTGTAACGTGACGCTAAATTAGTCTGCGTGGAAGGCGATAGAAAGGGAAAGGGAAGGAGGGATTCGGGTGCGCGCGCGTGGAGGGGGAAGGGGGAATTCTGGCGCGCGAGCGAGGGAGGGGGCACCTGTTCCTTCCCCTTTCTATCACCTGCCAGTTAGGCTGAAGCTAAATTAAATCTATGTTAAACCCTCACATGCTTGGCTTATTTTTGTTTTATACCTCAGTATCTCTTCGTTTTAGAAATTCTCCATTCCCCGTTCCTCGTTTTCCGATTCCACGTTCGTCCCCTTAGTATCACTGTCCGTCTCCCATACAGTCATTTTTAGGGAGTCGTATTACTCTGCACCCCAAACAAAATATACGGTATTGATATTAAGCCAGGCATTGGCCAGGTATACAATAATGGCCAGTTCCAAATGTAACAATTCGAATTAAAAAGCAACCATACCGTTTTATTCGCTCTCTTTTTCTTCAATGAGCAGATTCCGCAGCTATGCTTGCCACCGGACTGTCAGTTGTTTATATGGCAGCTGATATGGCCAAATTTTCTGCCTTTTCACGTGGTTCCTTGGCCATTCTATATTGCCAGTTTGTTCAGGAATAAAAATATCATCAAATGCTTCTTCAGCGTTTCCACCGTCCGTACACGTAGATCGTTATTAATCGGAATTCGGCTTCGGTGCCGCTAGAAATAAAACGATAAGATCCCACGAAGTTTGATATAAACGTCATGAGCAGACACCTTTCCTTCGAGCGCGCGGTCATCGTGGATGGAGAGTCGTGCGACAGATATGACAAATATGTCCCTATTAGGGAAAAATTTAAATAATTAATTTTAATAGGAAATTCGAGTCTGCGTTAACATCCTGTCCTTAATTCTGAGCTTTAGATGCAAGATCTAAAGAAAATTTTATTAGGGTCCATTCATCACTTATGACTGACTGACTCACTATTTCATATGAAATGTCTCTTGCCAAGAGCGATTACTGCAGGAGCCTTTCCCTCCCATATATCCTTGCACAATCCTCTTCCTTTTCCTTTTTATGTTTGGAACTGTGTTTACTGCAGGGTTAAGCCTAAAGAATACCGTTCAGAAGGACGTCGGACACCTGAATGAATCTTATATAATGGAGTAACTGGTTAGCTTTCAGTTGATGTTATGGGTAGCAGTTTATATAGTTAAATTTAGGCCTGAAAAACCCGAGAAGCTGGGTGGTACAGTGGTACGGTAGGCTATCTAAGCCAAAGCCTAGCTGAGTGGGGGATTTTAGATTTTCTTTTTTACACTTAAAAATTTATTGAAAATAAAATTCTAACTGTCGACATTACGTTATATAAGTCTTAATAAGGTGTCCGACGTCCCTCCAAACGGTATTCTTTAGGTACAACCTTACTGCAGGGGGTTTTAAGATTCCCGAGAAAATAAATTGTTTCCGCTGACGTCCGCACGGAACCGGGAAAAAAAAATGATGGCGACCAAAGGCGCAAACCAAGTCTCGATCTAATCGGCTCCTACTCGTTCAAATGTCAGCTGTCAGTTACAATTTATAATTAGGCCATTTGTTAGTTGACAGTTAAATTTTGGGTCATTTGTCAGTTGACAGTTAAATTTTGGGTCATTTGTCAGTTGTCAGTTAAATAACTATTAATAATGCCTAGCACTTTAAATGACTGTTTTTGTCCAATTTTAGACCTCTATAATTATCAAAATACATAAAATTAAATAATAAATACTGCTATCCTAATTTATTTGATCTCTAATTTTTTTTCATCATGATATATAGTAGCCAAATTTCGTAAAAGAAAACTAAGCAAGCAAACCACTTATTTTCCTGTATTTTCAATCTGTCCATTAAAACTGGCTACTGATTTCCGTATATTATAAACCATGCAGGTGATCGTGACATTGCGCACGTATTTTATTTTTTTAAAGTGACGGGGTTGGCGAAGGATTTTTTGTGGTTTGAAATTTCGAATTTTTTTTAAATAATTTTACACTTTCCTCTTTAAGTGCCAAAAGTTTTCACGTTAAAAAAAATGGAGGTCACCGGGTTAATTTTTGAGTTATAAACCTCAAAAGCTAAATAGTAGGTCTGAATGATACCCACATATCGTTACCATGGTAACCATCGATGACGAAATAACAGTCACTTTTGGTCAACGACAAAATGTACATTTTAATTTTACCATAATTTAATTATGGCCTTGGCCTGATGTTTTGTTATAATTTTCCAAAGTTTCAGATACAGTCAAAAAGCCGAAAACTGTTACGAGCCACCTTAACTGCTCATTTGGTCTTATCTTGAGCAAAAAAAGATTGCCCGTTGGTCATTTTATCCAAGCAAACTTCCAGGACTTTAAATTCAAAGTTTCGACTTTAAATTTAGATAAGTACTGTGACACAAATAAACCACGACAAAACGGATGATTCAAACAACGGTTAATCCCGAAAGATTCCTTACAAACAAGGCGAGTTTACGACTCAAGGACCAAAAAAAAAACACATCTAAAATCACACCAAGCGAATGGAACGTACTGATTTGAAACCATTATTAAGTATAACTTAAAAAAGTAAATTTGTAACGCCATTTTTTCACCCGGTTCGTACGTCGTGTTCATCTTTAAATTTAAAGGCGTTCCAGTGAATCAATGTCAGTGAAACTTTCAGATAATATTTTGCACGTCGGTAAGCATGCACAGTGAATGTTTTAAAAAAATCCATCTAGCCGTTTCTCATATTTTTGCAAAAGCGATTAAAATCGAAAATTACCAAAAAATTGCACATGAAGCGATGTTAGGGAAAAAGGTAGTTCTCAAGATCGCAAAAGAGAAATTAACAAAACTTTGAAGGTTTACAAACATAACATCAAGCTACTTTTTGATATTATAATTAAGTAATTTCACAAAACCAGTGTTAATCTCTCGATCAATTTAATACCAGTACACAAATAGTAAGGTTTGAAATGTTATTGCGATTTATTTAAATTCAAACATACAGAATTTTTTTATTCTTGCAAAATATATACGCCATATACCATAATTTTACCAGAAAATAGATCTTGCCAAAGTTCAATTCCAAACTAGTTAGTGGTGAAAATTTCACGTTGATCTGACGAGAAGACCGCTTAAAAGCCGATTGAAAAATGTTGGTATGGTCTCCCGAAAACTGTATCGAACCACCTTAAATTGCCATCTGCTACTTTCTTGTTCTCAAATTTTATGAAAATTTGTCTCGATGGGAAAATTGGAAAGTGACAAACAATACAGCAAGCACTTTAAAAATAAACTTGACGCAAAAGGAGTCCCGAAACCTATCAAGGTGGCATCTGTCATTCGTCTTGTTGTACTAAAGTAAATATGGAAACTAAAAATTGGTCCTTACCCTATTAGACCTATTACAAACCATATCCTTTGGTGGCGTTATATAGCTTATATAAAGAAGTAAAATGAGCTGTGATTCTCCGTAAGTTTTTGATGCCTGTTCTATAAAATAAGAGTGCAGATGAATTGATTAAAAGGTTGTTTATGTAAAGGTATTTGTTTAGGAATCATTGAATCATTTGTATTGTAAGCCAGCTTATGGATGAATCCGACTAGTGTAAAGATAGTTGAATAAAAAGGAGATTGTAAATATGTATTTTGCTTGCTTATCAAATGTACATTTACATGTACGTCTGCTATGGATACCCAACAAAGCTTAAGAGTTTACTATTATTTTCCGCTTTTAAAATAGTGGAGTGGGCGGAGAAACCCATTAATCATTTGGAACACCAAGAACGCCCTTGGCACAAGGTTGAAACATCATAACCAAGTTTCGATGTTTACACTGAAACCAGCTGCCAACAGCAAAATTAGCCTTCATTTTGCACACAGTCTCGTACTGCCAAGACAGTGTAAATTGAACTATTGCAATAAAAAATCTGAAAGATAAACATTCTGATCGTTTTAGGTAAGGAAATTTGCAATTACAACTATAAATGTGTGGCAGCAACCTAATTTCGATATATTAAAATTCAACTTCAAACAAAAGACATCACTACGAGGCTTCGGGGAATAAACCATATAAGTCGCTATTATCATTTCCCTAAGCCTCATAGTGATGCCTTTTGTTTCAAGTTGAATTTTAATATATCGAAATTGGGCTATTGTTACTAACTTTTGTCACTTGCATTTCATTTTGCATGTACTGAGTGGATATAAGTCTATTTGTGGGAAAGTCTGTGGTCTTAGGAACGGATAAATTTATAAAAAAAAAACTGTTTTATGACTCCAAAAAGTGATCGTTGGTCACATTAATCTGATTTATAGTTGCTGTCTCTTATGACCTTGAAGTTGCTATGTCAAGTGATATGACGTCACTTTGCGGCCATTTTTATCTCGTGAATACGCGAAGCAATTCTTTGACTTCAAAATTAAAACCGATCTGTGGACTTCAAATGGATTTTTCAAGACTTCGATAAACACCACAGTACGATATGTTTCTTAATGTGTAACCATTCGAGAAAGCGGTCGGTCTTTCAAAGTAAACAAGCACTCACGTCTGCTATTTAAAACACAGGCATTGAGAATCGTCGATTTAATTTAAGATAAGTCGATAAATTAACAGAACCTTTCAAATGATTCACCGAAGGTTTGTTTTCATGATCAGTTCATTTGTCTTGAAGCTTTCCAGCTGTTAAAATTCGGGTTAATGAACGTACCAGAGCTCCACAAGTCTTTGAACACAACTTGAAATTTAATAACAACTGAATCTCAAGAGAACTCCGTTACAGATCGATCACCGACGAGAAGAGCGAAAACTGGTAAGATACAACTGCTTATGTAATACGAAAGCCTTACTAGAAAAACCTGTTTGTCCAGTTCTAAACCTGTCATAGAAGGTTCTAGAAACATCTGCAATATGCTAATTAGGTACTTGAAATGAACAAACAGTCATAGCAAAATGTAAAACGAATAACATGTCAATGTTCGCAATTCCCTCCAGAGTGCTTCTTCCTCAACACCAGCTTGGGTCGCTAAATACTGATAATGGTTGAATTTCCCTTCGAAACCTCACTTCGTATCTTCCTCTTGGTGTTCTATAATCATTTCGTGTTTGACATACAAAAATATACCTTCAAATGACCTGGGGACAAGGAGCCCCTGTTTGAAGTGGAACAAAGACATTTTCTCACATCTCACTTGAGTATGGGAGTAGTTTTTTACCATCTGGTGGAACATTTTATTCATCTTTGTCTGTTTTCTTTTTTTTTATTTAACTAACAGAGGAAAAAATTAAATCCACACATAATGAAGAGGCAGATAACTGTTTATTATATTTTTATCTGGTTAACATGATTTTCCTTCAGTGAACGACAGCTGAATAAGTAGAACACTTTTGAGATCTGTCTTCGCCATTCCAGTTTTCAATCCCTTAAGAACAATGTTAGACGACGGCACAAACACCACAGACAACAAAAGTCAGATTTCAGTTTCTGAACTGACTACGGAAGCCTACTGCAAACATTTTACCACCATGCTATCGTTACAGTATCTGAATTTTTTTTTTTGGACAGGATTTAACCCGACAGTGCAGACCACTGAAGACTCTAACAAAGACACCTCTATAAGAGGAACAATTATTTTTGAGACAGACAACTTTAAGATAGATGCCTCTCCAAGCAGGACATCTCTCTTAGAAAGACACCTCTTGGACAGTCCCTGCTGATATCTCTCCATCTTGCAACCCTTCTAAAAGGTTGAAAGTTTAAGTTGGTTCCGGAGGCACAAGTGTCAACATGGTGGTACGAAAGCTTTATTACTGTAGGTCCAGACCAGCAGGAGTTTACTCCTTGGAAGCGATGTACTTGATGAAATCCACAACGCGGTGGCTATAGCCATACTCGTTGTCATACCTGGGAAACAAAATATGAAAATCTGTTAGAATGATTCTCAATACTGAAACATCTGATTTCGCCATGGTTTAATTTAGTGCTTACTGCTGAAGAGCCTATAGAGGGTCATTGCTTATCACATCACCTTTGCAATGTAATGTAAATAAATGTAATATAATACTTATTTATGTACGGTAAAATATCAGTTTTTACCACAATTGCCGCTTAACTCGCAATCTGATTGGTCGATGCGGGTGGTAAATGAGAGTACAGACAACGGTAACATCACGCAATGCCTATAAAAGCACGCGCTTGAAAAAATAAACCAATCAGATTGCGAGGAAGTTATAGACAACGCTCGCGCTTTCTTAGCAGTCACGTTTTGTAACGAAACTTCGATTTTTCCCCGTATTATTTCTTCAAATTTTGTGGTAAAAAACAGATTTCCACCGGTTTTCCGTGGTGTGGACTCTTATTTACCACGATTTACGTCATCACATGGTCAAAATTTGTTGCTGACTCACTCGGCTGCGCCTCGTGAGTCCACAACATTTTGACCATGTGATGACGTAAATCGTGGTAAATAAGAGTCCACACCACGGAAAACCGGTGTAAATTTGTTAAATTTATAAGAAAGATAAATCTAAGAATTAATATTCTATACACTATTTTACATATTTGCCGTGTGGGAGTCCGATACAGAAAACCATTTATTGACACCTTTTCTTAAAGTGGCCTTTTCTTAACGTGGCCTTAAGACTCCTCTGAGAGATCATTCCAGAGGAAATCACCGCCATATCTAAAGCTACGCCTAAGGTAGTCAATTCCTGGTCTTGGTATCACTCACTAGTTTTTTGATTGGCATTAAGAAGATTATAGGACATTATTTTGGGAGTAAAGATGTTGCATGGATAGTCTGGGGCGAGCTTGTTTATGCTGAGTACGTTATGACTGCCTTATGCTTCGCCCTTCTAACGGATAAGGTGTTCCAGCCAAGTGAGTTGACAAGATAGAGCCCATGTCATAGCTGGATCGGGCGGTAACTCTAGTAGCGCGGTTTTGTTGTTTCTGAAGTTTCTCGCTTGGCTGTTGAGACAGGCCTTGTCATATATACAACTCTACAGTAATCTGCAACTTGGTTTCATGACGTCACTAGCGCAAGAGTATAGTATGAAGGGTCAGACAGTATGAATGCTTAACTCTTCCACAAGACATTACATGTCTTCAAGGTTTACTGATATCTTCATTTCCTCTAAATGTAACTATCAGGGAAATTTAAGGATTATAAAATTTCATGGAATCCACAGGACTGTAGGGGGAGACGGGAATGTGAACCTTGTGTTTCCTTTAACATTCACTCCCGATTCCGGTTGGCTGGTGGTTCGGCGTATTTGTGCATTTCCAGTTGTAAAATTAGACGTTGAAAACTGGGCATTCTGGAGTTATCCCTGTAATTCAATTTGTATTTTTTACGAATTTTTTGAAAAAGTCGGCATCCGTTTGGGCCAAAACCTTATTCATCCTCATCTGTCTCAATTCTCAACAACATGATTCTCCTCTCTTTTCTTTCCCTCGTGTAGACCTCCCACCCCCTTTTGTCCGAGGTTCCTATCCTCCTACCCCCACTGTACCATATCACAGGACAATAATGCTAAATAGCTAACACTTGAAGCCTGTAGCACTTAAAACGTCATCCACGGACTCAAAATCCTAAGTCACTCAAAAGTGACTGAATTCAGAGTTTGGCAATCATGTTTTACCAGCATACAATCTTGACAAAATTGGGATTCAGTGAAATTCCAGCTGCAGCGTCAAAGATTCCAGAGTGAGTGTCTCCAATGAAGTCAGTGGATACAACCTGCTCGTCAGTGTAGCCAAGGTATCTCCCAAACTTATCGTCTTCTGAAGCTTTCTTCATTACTTCTTTGATTTCATCATACGATGCCTGAAACAGATTTCATAAACTCGTCGTTACCGTATAGTTCCGAAAGTGGCGGCTCCCGAAAGTAAGGTTAATTTTCGGACCTTTCTCTAGTTGTTCCCGAAACTAACGACCCAATCGAAAATGGTGGTGACTAGAATGGATACTCCAAAATCAGGTTGGACCACCTCGGACACCTTATTGGGACTTATATAACGGAGTAACTGGTTAGCTTTCAGTTGAGGTTGGGGGTAACAATTTATATAGTTAAATTTAGGTCTAAGCAACCCGAGAAGCTAGGTGGTACAGTGGTACGGTAGGCTATGCAAGCCTAAGGCTAGCTGAGGTCACAGGTTCAATCCTGAGTGGGCATTTTAGATTTTCTTTTTTTTTACACTTAAATTTATTGAAAATAAATTGTAAGTGTCGACATTACGTTATATAATTCTCAGTAGGTGTCCGAGGTGGTCCAACCTGATTTTGGAGTATCCATTCTAGTCACGACCGTTACTTAAAATAACTACTCATTAGTAAGCTCTATATAGAACATACTAATGAATTCTTTTGTTTTCTTTGTTTAAAAGCCCAATTAGTATGCTCTATATAGAGCATACTAATGAGAAAATAGAGCATACTAATGAGTATATAGAGCATACTAATGAATTACAGGCTGCTAATTTAAATAAAAACAACTTGCAGTTATAAAACTGACAATTTTACATAACTTTACATAACTTGAGCAATAGATTTATCACCAAAATAACAAAACCGAAATCGACTTAACAATTTTTAGGAAAAATTAAACGAAAGACTGGTCTCACCGTGCTTTGGAATTCTGTCTCTTTCTCTTTGCTCAATTTCGTTCACTGTGGTAGGCTTTTGGAAACGTGCACTTTTATCGAATTCATCCCCCAAGCACTCGGATATGTCTACGCTCTCAAAAGCAAGTATTCTTGAGTGGCAAGGACGGCCTCAAGTTCCTCTAGCTCTGTATACTGGCTCATAGCCGGAGCAAATGAGCCATCAAAACAACAAAGAATAAACAAAGCTCCAAAGAAAGAAAGGCATTCATTTGTTATTCGTGAAAGACAGGTTTCACATTTCTCAAACAGTGGTCAAGACCGCATTTGAGGCTGAGTAACTCTGCAAGTCAAGCGATTCTGGAGGAATATAGAGCTAAGTGCTTATTTTTAAACCTAATTTCGTCTTAAATTGAAGCTAGTAGATTGTTGAAGCATTTGTTTACAGCTAAACTCTTTTGAGTTTAATTCTTGTGCTTCTGACCTTTTCGCCTTAGTTAAGCTTAATATCATTACTTATATCATTACTATATTGTGCAATTTTGGATTGCATTTTAAAAGATTTCAATTTTGAATAATTAGGTTATGTAAAACGTGCTTAAATTCAGTCGTTTCATGATTCCGTTTCATGGAAGACAATCAGCTCGGCCTCGATTACCTAATGGAGATTTGAATAATTTTTTTCGAAATAAGATTGTGTTGTCCATTTTTATGTTTGTTCATTCATTACATAGGTTGAAAAGCGATTTTATGTAAGCAAAACGAGACTTTACAGTTCTGTCTTCACTCGCATCGCCTTATGCAAATATGGTTGTGTATTTTTGCAAAAATGATTTTCAAATCAGTCTCTCGGACAATTTTTCACAAGCAGCAAGTGTATTTTATTCGCAAAGTAGTCGTACTAGTTATTCTAGATGGAGAAAAAGTTGTTTTTGTGAACTTTTGTACGGTCTAAATGTACTGTGCAGACGGTCGCGTAATACTGTTTTTGAGAATTGCTAGAATTGAAAAACAACCTTCGTCAATCTTAATTCTAGTGCTTTCGACCTTTCACCTTTAGTTTTACCTTAGTTAAGCTTGTTCACAGAGCGACGCTGTTAGGCTCAGCCTATCCATATATATTAGATTTATAACAAACAATCGAACTAAAGTTTTTAAGAACAACCTTTTTTAATCCAACATGATCTCACACCCCTGTTACAATCAAAGCCGCCACCAGGTTTACTAATGTTAGGGGTTATTGCAAGAAAAAAAAAACGACAAAGAAAACCTAGCCAAATGAAAAATACGTTCGGATATTTCGTGAAGCGGCGCAGAGATCGATAAACCTTACCAGATACCTTTTATTATTTTAATTTACACGAACAGTGCGACAACACACATCACCACACTCTTATCGAGTGCAGTTAGATGATGGTCGAGTTTGGAGACGTCATGTGAATGATGTTTTACAGAACAGTCCCAGCCCTAAACCAACCGAATCACGCACACCACTGGTGGAGGCAACGGCTCCAGCAAATTCTGCAGAGGCTAATCATCATCCTAAACCATCTATTTCAGCCGCACCTCCCAGGACGACGTGGCCCCAAAAGAGATACGACCTGTTCTAGCTAGTCCTGTGCTGCGTCGATCAATGCGCAGGACAAAACCACCTCAGAGACTAATTGAACTTCCCAGTACTTTTCTAAGTTTAAGGATTATTGCTAAGAGACTTGCAAACACAAAAGGCCATTTCCGAGTTACGTTATGCCTCGTTGTCAAAGCGAGGCTAGGTGCACAACCTTTCATATGAAAATGAGTTTTATTTGCATTTGAATAAAATCTCATTTTCATATGAAAGGTTGTGCACCTAGCCTCGCTTTGACTGACGAGGCATAACGTAACTCAGAAATGGCCTATTTTGATCTGTTTAAGGTTACAGTGTACCTTCAGATCGAAAATTTATTGAATTTTTTTTTGCGTCAAAATAAAGTTTACAGAATGAACTTTCATCCAAAAAAAATTATCGAAGAATAGTGAAAATTGACGGAGAAATGACGGTATAACTTTTGTGGGCGGAGTTTGTTTGTGAAGCGATATGTTTTTTAAGCGCTGTTTTCTCAAAGTTAATTTTTCGCTTGTTGGGGACACTTTAAAGAGCTACAACTCAAAGGGAATTCGTTCGATTTTCCTCACATTTGGACAGAAGCTAGGCTAACATATGCTCAACAAAAACATGTCGGCGAATTTCTTCTTTCCGAAAACTTTTTTGTCAAAAGCCATTTCCGTGCGATAATTCCAATTTGTTTTCTCCCTTTTTCGAAAATATTCTGTAACTTTTCACTGCAATAGAATATGGGAAATCGTCGACACGTTTTTTTAGCGCTTCGTGTCCGGAAACCCAGTTATGTCCAGGATTGCAGATAATTAGATGCATGGCAAATTTAATAAGCGTCACAAAGTGTCCCCTAAATTCTGCTCCTTAAGTAAAGATAAACACGTGCGTTTACCCTAACCTAAAAATAACACTAACACCAATGCTTACCTTACATTTCAAAAAAGATGGTAAACACTTAGACTTAACGGGACATTTCGTGTTGGACGGAAACCCGAAAACAAATCAAATTAGCAAAATACAATAATCGCTTTGAGTTATAGCGTTTTAAAGCTGATTCGGACGTTCGAATGTAGACGTCGTAAAAAATTCGACAATTCATTTTATTACCAAATGGTTTCCATATTTAGATAGCCAGCTCTATAAGCTTTAATTTGATATCTGGGTTTAGGTATATTAAGCGTAATCTTAAGACGCTAGAGCTGTTATACTGGAGACACCCCCGAAGGTACACTGTTACCTTAAGTTGTTTATTAAGAAACATTGCGTGACAACAAACCTATGCGGGGAGGTGTTATAGTGATACTAATAGTTTCTAGTGAGCCCGCAGTGTCCAGCGGTTACTCTGTATGTTACCACGTGCTTTTGATATTACAATCAGTTGTTGGTCCGCCATCTTGTGTCTCGTTGTGTGTTGAACTTTTCCCCGAGAACATTACACTTTCAACATCTAATGGTTTGAAATTGTAGCCTAAATCGCCATCTAAAATCTGTCTTAGACTAAGGGGGCAACTGTTTGCCTTTAATATAGTTATAACCTATCAATAAAATACTGACGCTACTCACGGTGGGCACAGATTCCGATCGCTCGAAATTTTGCGATATAATAACTTTTTCCGTTTTGATGTTGTTAAAGTGAAATTTCACAACGGCACAGAACTCATCATTTTCACAAATTCAATCTTTTTTGTTTTTCCATTTTTGCAATTTTTGGCGGGAAAATGACGTCATAAAGTTGGCGCCAAAAAAAATTACTTAGTATTATGGAATATCTAATGACAATTTCTGAACGTACTCGCCACAAGCATCTCAAAACTGAAAAAATCGTATGTATGTTGATCCGATCAAAAGATATGACGTTTCAAAATTTGAATTACTCGCCCATTTTCTGCTGTGGTCAAAGGTCATTTAGAATCAAATCGACTGAAAAACTTGCGCTTCATTCAACTTTAACAGTTTTGAACCTAGAAAGCTGAAATTTTACAACAATATAGAAGTTATCATTCGCAAAAATCCTATGTTTTTTGTTTTTACGTATTTTGGCGGGAAAATGACGTCACAAAGATGGCGCCAAAATTTTAAATTAGTATTATGGGATATCTGATGACAGCTTCTGAAAGTACACGCCAATATAATTTCAAAAGTGAAAAAAGTTCGTAAATAGGTTGATACGATCCAAAGATATGACATTTCGAAGTTGGAATTTCCGCAATTTTGTTAGCACGCGAATGGCGAGCGATTTTGAGTGCATCTGTGCCCACCGTGAGGAATGTGCCGTGATAAAGGATTCCCGTTTAATAAAATGATTTTTGATCAGATTCTCTGCGATTATTTAAAAAAAAGTCACATTCAGCTCTATATCGAGTTCAGTTTAAAATTCCTTGCGTATAATCTTGGGTAATAATGAAGAACAGAAGATTTAATATGATCGGTTGATTTTTCTCTCAACAGAGAGCATCGATGGCCCGTCACTTTATGGTAACTGGAAGAACCGTCGGCCGGAAAGCTCTTCCTTTGAGAAGCCTGAACATGTGCTGAATGTATCTTCCCTGGAACGCTCAAGTTCCCAGTCCCTAGAGTTACTCTCAAAATGCAAGGTACGAGACCTACCCGTAGTGTGTTTGTAATAATTATTCATGTGGAATTGAAACGAGTGATCAACCCTTTAACTCCCAAGAGTGCCAAATATCAAAATTCAAAAAAATTCCCAAATTTCATTTTGTAAAATATTGAAAAAACAAATGGTACCATGCAAAAGTACTGCTGAAGAGGTTTAATTTGAATAGTCACACCATAGGATTTCATCAACAGACTCAAAAGTTTGAACAAATGGTACCATGCAAAAGTACTGCCGAAGAGGTTTCATTTGAATGGTCACATCTCCATAATTGACTCTGGGGGTGAAAGGGTTAAACTTCGAACATGAGCAGTCCCTCATTTCTCTCAGAGGTAGTGTAGTGAAAAGCTAGCGAACTTTCTTATACACGAACACACAAGCTTCCAGCGAAAATGTCCACCTTCACCCAAAAGATGTTGCGGTCGTTTGTTTTTGTTTTGAAATGCTCCATTGTTCATACGCGTGATCTGATTGGTTGATTGGCTAATTTCCTGTTACACGAAATTCAGCACAGAAAGTGATCACGGCGCGCACGGCATTTTGGGTGAAGGTGGGCCATCAACATTTTTACAATGTATAAGTAAGAGGTTTTTTATTTGTTTGTTTGTTTGCGTTACAAAAACCCCGCAATATTGCGTTACGGTTCACTCGTTCCATCACTCAGCTGTAAACTTAGTGACGTAATGCTTTGTTACGAATGCGTTTGCGATAACAATAACTAATTTGCTGTGACGAATATAAACATCAATAAGCTTAAAGATCTTTCGCATTTGGAGTCTTTCAGATGCAACATTAAAATCGATCTAAAAGGATTTTTCAACTGCCGAGGCACGCGTTTTGATACGTATCTACCTTACAATAACAAAAAATTTAGTCTTATCTTAGTATGTGTTCCGCGATGGTCTTGTGGATTAGAGCCACGATTGACAGTCGGAGGCCCGAGTTCAAGTCTCGCTCAGGGCATTTTTTTCTTTTCTAGCTTTTTTCTTCAGACTGGACATTATGAAAGTGATGTACTTTTGTGTGTGTGTGTGTGTGTGTGTGTGTGTGTGTGTGTGTGTGTGTGTGTGTGTGTGTGTGTGTGTGTGTGTTCGTCAAAAATACTTATGTTTAATTTAAAAAATATATCGAACCGTGTCAGTGTGAAAACATAAGCTTACCGCAATATTGCGTTACGCGTTAGCATTTCTTATTCACGCGTTGGCTCTTTAAGGAGCCTTTGATTATACTAGATTTAGGAGCCGATTACATAGCGAATTTCAGCCCGGTTGACCGGGCTGAGATTTCAACCCGGCTTCCGAAATAAATCCTCTTAAAATGAAGTTAGCGATTACATGAACAAAGTTTCAGCCCGGGCTGAAAGTCAGCCCGGGCTGAAACTTTGTTCATGTAATCGCTAACTTCATTTTAAGAGGATTTATTAATTAATTAATTAATTAATTCCAGCCCGGTTTCAGAAACCGGGCTGGAATTTTCAGCCCGGTCAAACGGGCTGAAATTCGCCATGTAATCGCATCAGAATTTCAGCCCGGCCTGAAAAGTGAATTTCGTCATGCGCAGTGACGCCATTTTGATTCTCGTTATCAATTTTCCCGCTCAATTTCAAACTTAGCGCCCGGGCTGAAATCTCAGCCCGGGCTGAAATTTGTCATGTAATCACAACGAAATTTCAGCCCGGGCTGAAATTCGCCATGTAATCGGCCCCTTAGGCCTGGCATCAGTTAACTGCTCATTTGCTCTTTAAGTGAACAAAAAAGTGGATTGTCTGTTGGTTTATTTTATTCAAGCAAACGTCCAGGTCTGAAATTTTCGACTTTGAATTTAGATAAGTCCTCACATCATAACTTAGACAGATTATTGTTTTTGTCATCACAGTTCACTGAATAGACCTTTCCACGGTTTTTTCATCTTTTGATATTGGCCATGTAGCAAGAATCTAACGACACTGCTCGAAAGAGCACCTCAAAATTAGTAAAATAGCCAAGTTTGTGAGTCGTATGTTGTAAAATCGCAAAGTTATAGCTTCGCGAAGTCGGGAAATTTTACAGAAGTTTGTATGCTGGGAGGCACAAACTTGCCCCCCAGCATACAAACTTCTGTAAAATTTCCCGACTTCGCGAAGCTATAACTTTGCGATTTTACAACATACGACTCACAAACTTGGCTATTTTACTAATTTTGAGGTGCTCTTTCCAGCAGTGTCGTTAGATTCCCGCTACATGGCCAATATCAAAAGTTGGAAAAAAACCGTGGAAGGGTCTATTTCATTTAAGCGTTTACAATCGGACTATCATTTCTGTGCAGTCATGATGTTATCTGTAAAATTCTCAGTTGAAAGGAATAGGAAGAAGTTTCACTTGACCTTATTTTACCCAGCGGTGTCGAATAAAGCTCAACTATTGCCAATGTACCTTCTTACGCAAACCCATCACGAGTATTAGAAAATCTTATTTTCGTTTCAGGTAGAAATTGCTACAAATTAAAGATGGCGAGATATGATGTAGTACGACAGGTTTTATGTTTGTGTACATACTAGTTTGGATGTGAATTTTCGATCATTTCTCGCAGAAGCACTCAAAATATACAGTAAAATATGTTGTGCGTCGATTTATTATTGTCATTATCGGAGACTGAGAGAGATAGTCGCAATGGAGAGGTTTCACGAACTTGCGGACGCGGGCTTGAGTGAATCGATCGGCAGTCACGCTTGCGCAGAGGAGACAAGAAAACGGAGGAGCTTCGACCGTAATTCCATACTAAAATGACAATTTAAAGCTAAATAAATTCAATTGTAGCTTGAACATATCACAAAACGAGTATGTACAAAAAGAAAAAAAATACACGCCCCGGTGATGAAATGAAATTGTCATCTTCTGCTACTTTCTTGTTCTCAAATTTTATGGAAATTTGTCTCGATGCGAAAATTGGAAAGTGGCAAACAATACAGCAAGCACTTTAAAAACCAACTTGACGCAAAAGGAGTCCCGAAACCTATCAAGGTGGTATTGTTTTAAATCTCCGGTTGGGAAACATCTGTCATTCGTCTTGCTTTCCGTGTAGTACTAAAATAAATATGAAAACTAAAAATTAACTTAGACGTGCAAGATCTAAAAATTCTCAGACTATTTCTGGGACATATTTAAATTTTATATCTTTGAAGATAAGGCCTTAATTTTTTTCAGTTGGGTATTGGTTAATTGCGGTTTTTGAACAGCAACCTGCTGTCAAAACGATTTGAAAATACGTTTCCAAAATGGGAATATGGAATACAGTTCCTTTATTTATTTAAGAATATAATGCACCGAGACAACCTTAAATTCCAAAATGAAATGATAAAGATCTGGCCGTTTTATAATATTTTTCATCACTGAAAATTATACCAAATTCGCTGACGATGTTTTTGGCGTTCTTATACTTGTATGTAAACAAACTAAATTCAGCAATGGAAGGCCAAAAAAAATATACCACAAACATTAATTAATAACTTCTGGTATGTCTAGATTTCTACATAAGAACACACTGCCACGTATTTTGCGTCTTTTCTAGCGCACCGAGAAATCAAGATAAAAAATACTACGCTACATTACATAAAGACCATAATTTTCGATAGTAAAGAAGTCATTTTTACTGGTAAATAATTAGTATGCGTTTAAAACTTAATTAATGCAAAGTATTTTTAATATTTTGATGGATTGTTTTTAACTTTGTGATTGTTAACAAGCCTAAAAAGACGTAAAAATGATGAATGAAGAACTCTAGATTGCTTTATTAAAATAGGCAAAAAATTAAGAACAGAAATGAGTATTCGATGTTTGCTTAGACCTGGGACCAAAGTCATCGTATCACGCTGATTATTCTGGGCGGTATAACCCATTATCACACGACTTGTCTTTAAATTGTAATAAAAACATATGAAATTTGTTATTATTTCAGCATTAAAACCACCAACTGTAGTTATTATGGAACCATCTTTTTTCAAGGCCTCGTATTTCATGGTAGACCTTTGAATTCTTTAAGTTTACTTCAAAACAGAAATGTAACGGTAATGCAAGCGCCGCGCTAAGCACCTGCGCCCGAGCGCGCATGAAACGCGACTCTTAAAATTGTCGATGTTGACTGCTACAAACATTCCCTGTTTGTTAATATCACTGGACTTAGGCGGATTATACGCACGAAAGCAAAAATAATCTTAATTGTGATATAAAACAAGAGGTCCTTTATATTCCTAATTTAAATATTTTGTTTTTCTTCATGGACTGTCTTTACGCCCGACACTCCGCAATTTTGAGAGCATTAAACAAGTAATGCGGAATCGAACGCATCTATTAAATCAATTTTAGGAGTCGTTTACTCGTTGCGCAAGAAAATAACCAAAGTTAAACCAAAAACACTTAGTGAAATGTACCTGAATGTTGTACTCACATTGACCTAGAAATTACAGTGGTATTTGCCAGGGTTAATTAAAGGAAGACGTGAATAACATTGCGCACGAAGCCGCATATTCACGCGCGGTATCCTGATCATTTCTCTTGCTTTCAAGGGCCACGAGCGCGAACGCAAGTCTGCCCAACTAACAAAAATTTCACACCGCGCCACCCACTTGGGGAAACGCGCAGAGCTCAGCCTGTTTGTGCGTTGTGAAGCGGCCTCACTCTGGGAGAACTGCCTTCATGATCACAGTTTCTCCAGTGCATTGTAAGTATGGCAAATCTCCTCAATTTTTCCGCTTTTATAGCCCAGTACAGTACACTATAATGTGGGACGTCTATTTGTCTTCTTAAATAATCACTTATTCGAATCATCCAATTCGGAAACGAGCTTCTATTGCGCACGACAGTTTTAAAGAGCAAATCATTTGCGCATGAGTGCATAGAGAAGGTCGTTACTAGACTTGCGCATAGCCTTTCTACATTAAGTGGAGTTTTCACAAGGATAAGAGCAAACAGAAGGAAACACTTGAGTCACTTGTATTCTCTACGGCATGATATAAAGTAAAGAATATTTACTAGCCCACAGATCGCTTGCATATGAACATACCAGCATTCAGTCATATCAGCTAATAAGGTGCACTGATATTCGTCACCCAAAATCTCGTGTTTTTGACAAAGGTATTTTTATCAGTGGAGAATAAAAGTTAAGGGTGATTTATAAATTTTCTTACTCCTTCTGTTTACACTCCAGTTTCAAAGTGTTGGTCGTTTAGGCCACCAAGCATTTCTTCTCAATGAGTGCCCATGTAAAAGTTACAACAGTTGATTCATATTTTACTCAGTGTACACTAATCGTCACCACATCCTTTAAGTCGTTTTCAGCAAATTGCTTCTTAATCTGATTTAACGAGTGCGCGAATGAAAGAACTTAAGTATTGCCAAAAACACTTCCAATATTTTGTGGTACAGCAATTGTTTGCACTAACTGGAAGACGACGAAAAGTTTTTCTTTCTAATTTTAAATAAATTAATTCCAATGAAAGTTTGCTGTTGGATTTAATGATTAACTGTATACATTCAGAAGACAAATATAATGCGAGCATTTGAACAAAATAATTTGTTTTGGTTTTGAAATTTCGTAATTTTTAGGTAATACATATACCGGTATAGCCGGTTTCAACTCCTTTCATGAATGACCATTGCCTTTCATGCAGTCCTTGTGATTAACGTGTAATTTCTCCTAAACATTTTAAACAAAATCGTGCCAGAAGCTCATAAGAACAAAGATACTGATCACCAAGATAACACAGTATTGATGTATGATTGGATTCGCTCAACTACCGCTATAAGGTATATATGATGATCTGTAGGGAGAATTTGTGTCGATATCAGGGTTTAAAACAACTCACATCCAAGATGACAATATTTATATAATTGATTGTAGTTTTCACTTTTTCATTTTAGATTTTATCTGGCAATCGATCATCTTTCTTTTATGTGGAATTTAATAATTCGGCGCTTGTCCGATGCTTAAACATGTTTTCCTTAAGTTAGCCCTCTGACTGAAAAATTACTTCTAGAATTCCAGAAATCGACACAAGCATAGCGATCGCAAGCGGCCTTATCAAATGTTCAGCTTACAAAAAACCATCCTAATTACTGAGTTTTTTCAGTATTTTCGTGATAAGTATTCTTTGAAAGAGAAAAGAAAAGACAATAAAAATTAGTCTGTTCCAGAATTAGTCAAAACTGACACGTTATGTAAATGACTTATTGGCACAAATATCCTTATCAGCATTACAAATAGCACAGAAAAAGAGTTGCCGATTGTGGCTTTTAAAGCTTTCAATATTTTAATATATATATTACGAAAAGTGTTAAAGCGAGGAAGAGAAATATGTTACACAATATGAAAATAAATTAACTGGTTTTTTGGTGAGCACTTAAGTTTTTTATGTGATGTATTCCTTTGTCCAGATAACGGCGCGATTTCTTGCAAACCGAAAAAGAACTTCTTTCAGCCAGAGAATATATACGCCTGTCTCTGATATTGGTCGCCCGTCTTCACAAAGACAACCATAAGCTAGATTATAATTTGATCTACTAACACTGACGTCAACTGTGTGTATTTGCAGATACTATATTTCAGGTTGTCAAAAGTATATGCTTATCCTAAATCCTTATTATATGTACCTCCTTATAAAAATAACAAATTTCTAAAGCTTTTTGAATTCGGAGAAAAGGTCCTTTCTTTCTTTTCCGTGAAAGCTTTTATTTTATTTAAACACTGGTCTGTATTTATTTCGTTCGAACAAAAGCTGCTTTCAAAACAAAACAACTGTCTACGGTGTTTGTTCGTGGAATCATTAAACATTAAAAAGCGCTGAGTGTCCTTGAAGTTCATTTCCAAAACATCCATTATTAAAGTTGACTTTATCGAATTATGTTTGAGCAATTTTTGGCACCTTATTGAATACATGCGCCTGTGCGCATCAAGCGTTGGATGTCAGCGGGCGGGATGTATGCACCTGTTTCCAATATACTACTGCGCATGTTAGGTTTATCGCCCAATATCAGGAAAAGCACCTTTTTAAATAAATAGCTGTAAATATTTTAAAACAACTAAAGGTTATCCTTTTTTTCCATCAACGTATTTGGAAGTAATGCGTGCGTAGATAAATTAATCCAATTTTAATTTTGACGTTTCGTTTTTTTCCGAATCTCTTTTCACCAGCCGTCAACGGGGATACAAATAAACCTGTTACATATGCAAATCTGAAAATATTCTCCAAACAGAGTAGTCAAGATAGAGAGTCTAAACTTTAAACATGTTATCTTACTTTGTTAGCTGTTGGTTGATCTCAAGTTAAGTATTTAGGAATCGAAGACAGCAAAGAAAAAAAAAAGGCTGATGCCTTCCAAACTGATATCTGTAAAAATAAACAAAAAAAAGACAACCGAATTTCAAATGCAAATGCAACAGCTGTCTGTTGTTTGCATTTACAAGGGCGCCAAAGCGAGAGCGAATAACAAATAATTGCTGCCCGAAAAACGCTCATAAAAGTTTCATGAAGCAATCAGTTCCCTCTGAAACGATGAAAATAACTGCCAATCATCTTTCAGCGATCCGCCAATGAGCTTAAAGAACAAAATAAAAGGGCGTTTTCTTGTCATGTCGATGACAGCCATCATTCTGTAAATGGTAAAAAGTCACTAGTGGTTCACACTCAGCAGGGAAGAAACTCTTTGGGTTTATTGCAGGAGTGGTATTGATGACGCCAAGAAAAGAACTTTCTCGCAAGACGCTGTTCGAAGAAGGAGAAGAAGACGGACTGCTTCAATTGTTACTATTGTACTGTTCATTCAATTCCAGTTTTAATTTTACTCAGCCAACTGATATTTATTACAAACATGCAATTCAACGGTTGCGCGACTCTAGAATTGACTATGTTTATTTGCAATGTGAAAAGATATACCTTCTTGCCTTTCTAACTTCTTTCTTTGTGATCTTCTCCTGACGTTTCCTTGTTTCAGTTTTGACTGTTAAGTTACCCCGGGCTGTTGTTAGTATAGGGAACATTATTTGTTAGTATCGAAATATTTTTTTGTAAAAATATAATAATATTCTTTCTTATCTAACTGATTTTTCTGTTGATGCAGTGTATCAATATACTTCTGTCTTTTCTGTACTAAATCTGAAAGCTTCTTCCTCCAGATAGCGTGGGATATTAACAAGGTTTTCCTAAAAAGTATTTTCCTTTCCCATGCAAGGTTGAAAACAGCATGATCGCGACAAAATCATGAACGGAATATTGGAGGACAAAAATCTTTGTAGGTACACGAACAAACGTCGGTGCGTGGGGCAGTGTAAAGTACCATGAATGTTAAATAGTTGGCTTAGTTTCTTGCTTCAATTCAGAGGGGTGGGTTTCTCGTACCATTTAACAACACTGCATTTGCCAATTTTTAAAGAGGTAGCCAGTGCTTATAATTTCATAGATAGTTCAATTTTTTGGCGCGACAAAATGGGACACTAGAAGTTTAATAATTTATATTCAAGATTGGTTCGCTTCAGGCAGCTGAATGTCGTCGTTAATTATTTATTTCATACGTCTCGAAGTATTCTGTTGTTTTCAGATAGTGTATTCCCTTTATGACATGCAGCAGGATATTTTCTATAGCAGCAAAACTGATCGAATTATTTATTTGGTGAGATTATTCAAATGTTTTATGTTATCCTGACATTTCACTTGTTGTGCATTCATTATACGTACGACTCGCTGGGCAGAAGGGTTGCAAAACAAAGGAAACAATATTTTTAGAGTTAATCACAATGCGGTCGCTGAAAAACGAAATTAAAAATGTGCCTAAACTCTTTCATCCCATGAATACCTAAAATAACATTTATAAAAATATATAAATGCATCTTCAAACAAAAAATCAACAGAAAGTAAAATTTGAAGGCAACTAAAGGAAAGAAGGGATAAACATGCAGTCCTTGTTCTATTTCAATGGTCACACTTAAAGGCTTTCTCACACAAATTTTTAAACCGCAATTTAAACTGATTTGAGGCTTAACTCTGAAAGCTAAAGTGTTAAAAGATTTTCACTTCCAGTAAAGCAGATCCCATTGTGCAGTAAAGCAGATCAGCTTGTTCTTGTGGCATAATATTATTACTTTTATTTTTTATTTAAATTGAATGTTTTGAGAACGAAAGAGTATAATTCTTAGATCGCTGTTAAAAGTTAAAGCATTTACGATTTTCTGACTTATTTTTTCAGTGCATTAATTAATGCTTATACACAAGTTTGGCCCGTAATATTTTTTCCAGGGAAATAAATAATGACTGAATTTCTGTCAATATCTGGGACCAAATTTGCGATTTTAAAATCAAGAACGTGTTGACAATGACCGATTTCCAATCTTTCTGCACTTCCTTTAATTTTTCAGCTGTAAGGCTTCCTATTTAAAAGTTGAAAAACGTTCAACGGAAAATCAAGAAACATAGAAAAATGTTCTGTTTCTATATTAAGTAAAACTTGATTACAAGACCGACAATAACTTTTTTTTTTTAATTTTGCAACAAGGATTTAAAATATAATAAATTAAGTTTAATTTTAGCCATATTTTTCTGTGATTTTCCGCTATTTTTCAAGGAACACCGTGCAAATGTCGCCCGAAAATAAAATGTTTGGAGTTACTTTACTTAAAATAAAACTGGACTGAGATTTAGGTTGTTCGGATGTCTAAATCTCAATAATGCATTTTGTAATGAATCTTGTTATGCCAATTCATGTGACTCTTTTCGTATAATCAAAATTGAATCCAGTACAGAGTATAAATTATCGCTAAATGTTTCAGATCAAGAGTTTTCACAATATTTACTGCAACTTTTCTTTAAATTGGTGGATTTAATGGAAGGTTCGAATTCTGAAAATTACAAGGTTCCTTCTCAGCTGAAATCGAAGTAAAAAAGAATTCATAATGAAGAATATCCGATTAACAATAGTTAATTAAGAGCCAGGTACTAAAGAAGTAAGCTTGCATTGGAAATAAATTTATATATGGAAAACTTGCAAATATTTAAAATCTGAAATTTCATTGATTTATATTACGTATTTAAAAAAAAATTCCGAAGGTACAAGTAGAAAAGATTTCTCCCATGTTTATTAATTCCTGCGTGTAGATTACGTATCGCAATATGCATATAGATGTTCTACTTGTGCGGAGAATTAGGCGCCGTTTGACAAACTTCACTAGGATTCAATCTTTTTTAAGTCCGATTTTTACCTCAGCCCGGACGCTCAACTCCAACCAGCTAGGAAAGTTAAGAGAATTTTCCCATATATCGTTGAGGGTCTTTATAGGAGAATATGTGTGAAGGTAAAACACTTTGATCCGTTTCGATTATCATGATTGTTAAACTGAATTTTTCAGCGGCAGAAATTAGGGAAGGCCATGGAATCTGAATTTCAAAGCTTTCTAGTTTGTTCCAAATATCTAAGACGACTAACAAAAGGCTTTTCAAACTGATATTACACCGAAACTATCCGTTGGATTCCCTTGAGACCTGTAAGTGCAATGGTTGTCACGAGGAGTGAGAAGGTCGTAAATTGGGAACCGAGGGAGAATCAATACCCAACCGATAATACTTTAGTGATTATAGAATGCAACAGGGATGTATAACTTTGCCAGTAAAAGAAGAAGCAGAGAAAGTTAGTGGCAGAATAAAGAAGTTAGCAAGTTATTTGGCTTGTTTTTTGAATTGAAGGGCGAACTAGCGCGAACGCAGGTCCACCCACTATCAAAAATTATGCACCGTGTACCCTCAATGGGGCTCCACGCAGAGATGGGCCCTCTCAAAGTGCAGAAAGAAGACCCACCCTGGGAGGACTGCCTTCTTGATCACAGTTCCTCCAGTGCATTGTTAGTATGAAGGAACGCGCGACCTTTCCTGCCTTTTATACACGGCCGCGCGGTCGTAGAAGGCGGGAAAGACGCATGAGTGCAATCATGCGAGCCAATCAGAGGCTTTATTCGCGCCACTGTGCTGCGAACGCGTGTGAGCTTTATGCCAGCTGTTTGAAGTTTGAAAAGCTGAAAGAAACGCACAAAGAAGTCTTGCAGAGAGCTTGTTAACTTGGTAAGTACTTAATTTAGTTCCCTTTACTCACAAACTACCATCATTCATTCGAGATAACCGGTGGTGCTTGACCAATCTCCTCGTATACTCTGATATACCGACTGTATATACTGTATATACTCTGATACCGACACGCAGAAAAGTATAGAAGAGATAAAATTTAAGGTCGAAATTCAAATAATCAAAGTAACTTTATTCAGTGCGTCATGCGTTGTTTTCATTAAATTATTAACCTACATTTAAAACAATTATTTACACACAACAAGAACATCAATACCTTTCTATAGCTCTACGTGGGATGTTTTTATTTTCGCACACGACCTAACAATGCTTATTATTACAAGCTAAATTTCCCTGCTTTCATCTTCGAAGCCAATGAAGCTAGTCCTCCGTTTACAAATCAAGTTACAAAAATAGATTTAATTATTAAAAAGCCGGCTTTTTTATGTGTTTTGTAATAATTCGATTTGTCTTTATGTAGCAGTAGCCTTGAACATTAACACAAAGGCTACCGTATAAATTAAAAACTGTCTGAAAGAAACTATTAAAAGATGAACAATCCTTAATCTGAATGTGGTGTTATTCCATCTTCCAACTTATTCAGTTTTTTTTTTTTCAGCATTAGCAAATCAATTAGTAAATGAAATTGACGATTGACTAAAGTTTTACAAAAAAAATACTCTTTTATTAAAAGAAAAACTCTGACATGCCTTATTCTGAAAAATTTTGAAAACACGATGCAGTAATTGAATTACAAAAATCAAAGAATTTCAATTACAGACTAATAATAAACAGCTAGCAGTGTACTACAGCAAGGTACTCAGCTTAAAAACTTTCAGTTGAATGGTTATACCTAAGAATTTCACCACTGACAAATCGAAAGTTATAACCACTAAGCTTGAACAGCATAATAACTGAAACACCATATACTGACGTCGGTATAATAAGTTTAATTTGTTGAACGAATAGCTAGCTATGAATTCTATGATACGATCAATACTGAGCCGATTTCAACTGGTGCAAGTGTCGCAAAACCGAACACCAATGAATCAACAAAAATCAAAGCAAATACATGAAGTCGGCGACTATAAAAAAAATATAAAAAAAACGCCTTCAAGAAAACAACGATTGGTTTTGGTTTTCCTTCTGATTCGGACGAGTAAGTGGCGCGGTTTTTTTTAGCCAATCACAAAGCGTAGCAAGTTACCTTCGATGCTCAATCCTCGGTAGGAAAAAAGATGGCGACTGGTACATTTACCCATAATTCTTAGCGCACAAAAACCTTAACAACGTTCATAAAAATGTAAAGAAAAGTTGTAAAATCTTCAAACCTGGTCTACACATTGTCCTTAGTACTGGAACAAATATTGTAAAAATTTGGCTTTTTCTTTGTGCCTTATGTGCTGTGTTAGGTCCGCAAGGTATTGTGGTAAAATGAACAGCCGCCATCTTTTTTCCTACGGTGGATTGAAAACCACTCTATACAGAAAAAAATAATTTAAATTTCAATAAGTGATAGATAAAATATGAGCGGGAGATCTGTATGGGCGTTTACAATGGCGAGCCGAAGGCGAGCCATTGTAAACGCCCATACAGATCGGACGCGAATATTTTATCTGACTTATGAAATGAAACAATGAGTAGAGATCTGTATGAAAAGTTAATGCGTACTAATTAGCTCAGCAGAGATCTGTATCAAAAGTTAATGCATACTAATTAGCTCAGCAGACATCTGTATCAAAAGTTAATGCTACTGTTTAATAATTCATCAACTCAGTTGATCTGTATTGGGGTTTACAAACCTTCATTAATTTATTTCTTTTGTATTTTCCTTATGAATTATTAATGAATTTTATAATTTTAAAAATAACGTAAAACAGCAGACCTTGAAAGTGAGGTCTGCGCATGCTTAAAGACGAATGAATCATGAATATGAATGTGTCTAGGGCCTGTCCATACTGAGACGAAGTGTATCTTCTGTTTCAGACGAATAAAGCAACTACGAGTATTAAGTGCTACTCCTTTCTGAATAGGATGAAGACCATTATGGCAAAAGTCAATTTACTCCATCAACTCACCAGTACATATAAGTACATATAGATGGGAGCACAGGCTTACCATCCGCTGTTTGTGTGGGTGGACTGCGTTTTTCTGTTTCTGAGTGAATCAAACTTCAAGCAATTGTAAACCCACTCTCGTAAGCTTTTAATCAGCAAAATAAATACATTCATCGATCTTTGTCCCACGCTTGTAATATGATGAACATTACATTTTCTCAAAACAAATACATAACATCGTTAGTTAAAGGCCCAGTATCACCCAAAATGCATTGCGCGCCCAATGCCTCGACGATCGAATTTAACGCGGTCGAAAATTCCCGAAAGAGCCAATCACGAGCGAGCTCGTCATTTGAAAACAAAAACAAACGACCGCAAAGCCGAATGGGTGATACTAGGCCTTTAATTATAATTTTAAAGACCTAAAAATCGCATTTAGCTAAATTTATAACCAATTCAGCCATTTAAAAGCACAGTCTACCACGTCAACAGAGGATGGTAAGCTTGTGGTGGGGCTAGGCTCGCACTGTGGAGCAAAGCGCCTTGTGTAAGGACACAAGACTGACAAGGAACTGAAAAAGGAAAGATGACGTCACTTACTAGCTGGATCGGTACGCACGCGATGTATTTAACCTTAAATTGGTTTAAGTCCTTTCCACACTAATATCAATGCGTTTTTGCCTGATATCTTTCGCTTTCCTTTTACTCTAAAAAGATAAAAAAAACACCAGGTTTTACTCCAAAACTGATACTACACTGTACTTCCAATCAAAGGCTCCTTGCGAACCAAGTCGTGAATATGAAACAACCATCGGACCTTTTCCTTCTCTACGCAAGGTGGGTCCTCTTAGATTGTACATGTTATGACTACTTCCCTTATGTTGCAGATCCACGTATTAATATCTTTTACCAAAGAAGGACCTCTAAAACCTTCGTATGTAGCAGAGCAAGTTCTTGGTTATTCTCCAGAGCGTATAGCAAACACGTGGCAAGTAAAATCCACTGTGATTTTTATCAACAATCATTTAAAGATGAATTACAGTCTGTACTGTGCAATCTCAGCTCGGCTGTCAGCCCCACACGAAGAATTTTTACTAGCGAAAATGAAAATTACGAGACAAACTTACCTTTTCCTTCATTATTAAAAGAACCCCAACGTTTCCCAAACCGACGTTTCATCTCATCGAGCATTCGTAAATACAAGGACCGTAATGGTGGACTTGGTTTAGTCTCATTTAATTCATGTATGCTATACCGAAGTGTAACATATCAACAATTTAATATAAAGTTTACTGATGAGCAAGTGACTTTTCTCCAGTAACCGCGATAAGTCGTATTCACGACTAAAAAATGAAGAAACTGCTTGGTTTTTAATTCCAGTGTGGACGTTTTCCAACAACGCAGAGTTTTCAGTGAGAACGCATCAATGTGGAAGAGTTGATAAGGAAATTAGAATTTTTACATATGACATGAGAAACGTAGGAAAGGAGCAAAGTACTCACGTAGCCTGCAGTGTACGTGTTTTTTGTTAAGGGAGAAATGAATTTTAAAATTTATTAAGTGTTTGGTCGTCATTTTGGTTTTGCAAAATGTCGAGGCTGGAAGGAGTGAATTTGACTCGCCTCAGTCCACGGTTTAACTCAGCGTTCGTTCGCCCCTGAAATACGCCTTCATTTGCAGGCTAAGTACTCATGGGACTGTGGACGGGGAGTGGCGGAGCGGGGCGAGATTGAAGAGGAGTCCACCCCGTCTTCCGCTCTAGCTCTATTAGTCTGGTATTCTCCCCAAGTTTTGCTCACCGTATTAAATCAAGATGGTGCCTGTTTACACTCAGTCGATAACAGTTATGCACGGAAAAATTAGGGACTGTTAATAATCTGTTGAGGTGCGCATTGCAGTCGTATTAATCTTACTTAACCTTCCCCCATTGTCCGCCTTGTACTACAACTGCGCATGCACTGCCGACAAATTTAGGAAACAAAAACAAAAATAACCTGTTCAAACATTCAGTCTTCCTTTTTCAAGTTTAAAATTAACTTAACAGCTCGTTCGATTGGCCTGAAATACACAGAATTATCATGATTACAAATCCATTAATTAAGAAATTTCGGGCCATTAGAACACAAAATATAACTTGAATTTCGTGTTCTGCATTGCATGATGCGACAAAGATTGTCAGATATTGCAAATCAAATAACGTATTTTTAGTTTAAGTTTATTAATTATTTCACTTGGTGAAGTGCTCACGGTACTAAAGTTTTCCCCGCGCAACGCTTTCGCGAGAAGTCGGGGCCAACCGATTGGATACAGGCCTTTCTAACAAACCGAACGCAGCAAGTTATTGTTAAAGGCAAATACTCAGACATATAGCCCAAGTGCAATCTGGAGTATCGCAGGGGTCCGTACTGGGCCCGTGTCTGTTTCTGTTCTATATCAATGATCTACCACAAAATCTGTCTTCCCCAGTCCATTTGTTTGCAGATGACACCCTTCTATACTTGGCTGTGGAGTCGTTAGGTGATGCAAACTATTTGCAGAGCGATTTACGGGAACTTAAAAATTGGTAAAGTAGATGGCTTATGGAATTCAATAATTCAATTGCGTGTCTCGCAAACGTGCTTCATTGATCCGTGACCGACATGTTACATGAAAAAATACTGGAATCAGTCGACTCTGCAAAGTATCTAGGAGTAACAATAACATCCCCGGCATAGTAAATCGAACGTTCGGAAATCGAACTCAATCGAACTCAATCGAACTCAATCCGTGGATTGAGTTCGATTGAGTTCGGCAATCGAACGAAATCGAACACCGGGCTTTCAGTGAGTTCGATTTCCGAACAAATCGAATTCAATCGAACAAATCGAACTCAATCAAACTCAATCCATCTGATTGTGTTCGACTGAGTTCGGAAACCGAACTCAATCGAACACAATTATTAAAATGGATTGGGTTACGTTTGTGCAAAAATACAATGACGTCAAAGCGGCATTCCTGGTAGCCTTTTACTACGCATTTGAAGCTTACAATCCACAGCGCATCTGAAGCCATTTCTGCGGAATTTCTTCGTTTACGAAAAACACGTGCGCTACACTCCGGGCTGAAGTAACTCGAGCTTCCAAGATCTGGTTATGGATTTTCAACGCCTGTTTTACACAAATCACGAGTTCGAAAAATTCTTGGTCTTCACATGACGTCATAAAAATTAAAAATCTAAAGTATACGTCCTACAAAGCTGTTTCTAACACGGTATGTAGATACAAGTGTTATAATCTTTCACAAAAAGTTTCAGGTTTTAACGATGTTTTGCTTCCGATTTACAACGGTTTAAATGCGTCACGCAATGCGTCACGCTATTTCAGATAAGCCGCGAAAATAAACAAAATTGAATCAGCTGAAAGTTATTGTTTGCATTATAAGTGCTTATAAACCGAGTTAATGAAGCTTATAGCAAATACAATATTTTTGGATGTGATTTTTGGTGTAATTAAGACTTTGAATTTTTGGCCGCCATCTTTGTGCCCGAGTGGGGCACAAAGATGGCCGCTCCATACATTTCTTACTAAAAATATCTAATACTGGTTCACCTATAACTCTTAAACGAAATGCTTTTGCGCTCCAAATTTGGCCTTGATGTGTAGTTTTAAACTCTCTACAATTCCATAAACATTTTGGATTCGAAATCTATTTTTTAATTTTTCTGAATTTTGATATGACGTAAGTGAAAGCCAAGAATAGAACGTTCGATTGGGTTCGATTGATTTTTTTTTCTTTTCGGTGAGTTCGATTTCGTTCGATTGCCGAACTCAACCGAATTCAATCCATGAATTGAGTTCGATTGAGTTCGATTGAGTTCGATTGAAATTTAGTTCGATTGGGTTCGATTTACTATGCCGGGAACATCGGATCAACGTTGGAATCAACACATATCCAATATCGTCACTAAAGGAAATCGACACTAAGTTTTCTGAGAAGAAACCTTAGGATAAACTCTCCAGATCTGAAATCTATTGCCTACAAGAGTTTGGTCCGGCCCACTGTGGAATACGCTTCAACGGTTTGGGATATTAATACACCAAACAAAACAGGGATAGAGTAGAAATGGTACAACGCAGAGCTGCACGCTGCGTACTACATCGCGATGAAAGATCTGCTAGTGTCAAAGAAATGTTGAAAAATTAAACTTGATTTGGAAACTTTAGAACTGCGTAGGAGGAAAGCAAAGCTAACGATGCTATATAAAACACACCATAACCTAGTTGAGATAGACCGACAGAAGTATCTGGAGCCTGCTGGTCGTTCTAGCAGGCACATGCATAAATTTTCGTATAAAGTCCCAACGTCTGAAACAAATTATCATTTGTTTTCTTTTTTCCCTAATACAATCATGGACTGGAACAGCCTACCCCTGAATGTTGTTGAGGCAGAAACTGTAAATTCTTTCAGAGCTAAGTTAGTTATGTTATGTTATGTTTTTTTTTTGTATTTTGTTACCTAATATTATTAGTAAGACCGCTGACCACTTGCTAAGAATCATCTAATCGATGGAGAGCAAGTATTTGGAAAATAAAAATAAATAAAAACCGTAGGCCGGAAACGAGCGATGAAACCGCGAGAGAACCTGTGGCAAAGAGCGTCTTGATTGTCGTGCTGGATGGCGAAAATATGAGAGATATATGATGGGTGTAATATGAAAGAGATGAGAGCACGAGAAAGGTCTCCAGCACCCGGGGTATTGGTGGAGTTGTTAAAAAAAAATGACCATAGTCAGGTCCACAAAAACAATGTTATTATAGTCTTAAGACTGATTTACATGGCATAACTTTGTCGCTTGTGATTTTTTTGTAGCGCGTGTTGCTTGCATCAGGCGAAAATTGTATACGACCCGCATTATATAACATTGTATACGGCACAACTTTTGCCCACAACTAGCGCATTCGACACGAATCGGTCGTTTAAATCAGCCTTCAACTCGCTCACAACTGTTGCATACAACACGAAAAAAGTTATAGGATTTTGAAAGATGTTTTAAAACCCTACGACGATCGTATACCCACATACAATGTTATATAATGCGAGCTGTATACAATTTTCGCCTGCCGCAAGCAGCGCATGCTACAAAAAATCGCAAGCGACAAAGTTGTACCGTCTAAATTGGCCTTTAGGGTTTTAAAACATGATTTTTATGTATACATGGCGTGGGAAGGTTGCATGCGATAGCTGTAGGCAAACGTACGCGTTGTGCCGTCTAAATCAGCCTTTAAATTGACTGAGTTGCCTAAACGAAACATGTTCTCAGAATTAACTCACGACACTTAAATTTATTTTTTGGTTTTTCAATAGGGAATATTTTTAGGCCTTTGAATGACAAAAAGCGTTAATTCGATAGAATACGGTATGCGTTAAAAGGTGATATGTCAAGATTACTCCGTTCATTCATTTTCGCCTTATGTACGTTTAAACCCGAAGAGCAAAACACCAGTGACGCAGAAGCTGGAAAAGAGATGGAAAATACTAAACGCTGGCTAGACTGCAATAATTAAAGTTTGATATGATTTTAAATAAAATGGACTGAAGACTACGATTAGTCAAATTCTCCTAACGGATGCGGCGTACATGCAAAAATTATTGGCGGTAAAAATAAAGAGTGGCGCGCGTGGTTTTTTTGACGTGCTCGCGTCAGTTTCTATATCGTTCTTGACAGAATAGGGTGACTTGCACTTTAGTAAACTAGTTGCTTTTGCTTTGAGTCCGACCGACGTTAAAACGAGCTTCTGCCGTTAACGGATGGAAATAACAACCATTTATATTATGTAAATAAAAAAATATATTATAAAACATAGCAATAATGTATGGGGGGGGGGGAGAAAAGATATATTTGTGTTCAGTGTTTGTTTAGTTTTTCAAAGATTTGACTTTTCACAACAGGGGAGATAAAGTGAGATTAACGTTGCAAACTTAAGATAAATCATTTGCTTGTGCTTGCAGGATAAAACATATGGAAACAGATTGTTTAAATGCTTTCAATTGAAATCAATGCAACCAGGAGATCCGAATACAACTAATAAAGGATAGCACCCATTGCTTTAAGCTCTATTTATATGGCTCCTATCTGTATTTAAACAAAAGCGAGTAAAGAAGTCTTGACTGCACGAGTTTTCAGCAAAACAACAGGCAATCCTCAGCAGGTGGCTAACTACTCCCCACGCGCAAGCGCACACTCACATTTCCAATTTAATAACGCGCCGGTAACAATTGATCTGGCTCCGTTTAAATTTTCTAGAAAGGAAAATTACTGCAATCCTATTGCTGTGTATGAAATAAATCCCATATTATCTTGAGCGGTAGGACGGTATAAAAGTGCGTTGACGCCTGATCTGTCATACTTACAATGCACTGGAGCTACTGTGATCACGAAGGCAGTGCTCCCGAGGCAAGGCCCTCATTGCACAAGGAGAGCTGAACCTCGCGTGTTTCCCACGCGTGTGCGGGGTGGCGCGGTGTGAAATTTTTGTTAGTTGGGGAGACTTGCGCGTTCGCGCTCGTGGCCCCTCAAAAACGAAAGCAAAACAGTGACTGGAGCAAACAAACACGTACCCTATGTGCCAGAGGCGTTTCTCGCGCTCGCATCTAAGTGTGCCGCGAAAGAAGGCTAAGGTAGCCAGGGTAACATACAAGGAAATCATAGAAAAACATAAACAGTCGCCTAGCTATTTTCCCGTGCGACCAGTTCCATCTATAGTGGTATCGCCATATTTAATTCGCTATTCTGGTCGCTACATAATAAAATAGCGAATTCGAATCATACCGAAGCCAAATCAATCTCATTGACTGCAAAGAAAACTACAATCGGATGCAGACCATTTCACAGCCTCAGAAACGTTTTAGGTTTTAGTTTCCTTGAAAACAAATTGAGATTTCAATTGATTTTACTACCCTTACCCAGTTTTATAGACTCAGCAAATTGTTTTATATTACTGTTTTAACGTATAACTATTATATACTACTATATTTTTACAACATACGCGTTTTGTTTTGTTTGTAATTTTTATATCAGGGCTCCCATTGATAGCAGTATATATCCTGACAGAAGTCAGTGATCACCCTGTTTAAAATAAAGGTGTCTATCTTCATTGCTGATAAATATGCACAGTTGTCTATAGGCCTTTCATGAAAAAGCATTAATCATTCTCAATAATTTTGCTAGATGACATCACGTATTTATTTATTTCGCTGGTTTCTCCAAGGATTAAACTGCAAGGCAAAAGTGAGCTTATTTTGTAAATTGTTTAACCCGAAAAGTTACGTTCTGCTTTTGTTTTGTGGTGGATGAAAACTCTAGTTAATATTTGGTAATTGTCTTCTTGACGATCGGCAGGGTATTGTTTGGAGAGGATAGCTGTTGATCTCTATCAGGAATTATTATTCATAGTCATATTTTAAAATAATAAAAAATAGTCATATTTTCTTCTTATTCTGTCTTTCAAGTTGTTCTAAACCCTTCGATTCTTATCGGATCCGTAACGTTAAGTGATTTGCTAAAATAACTTTAATCCTGCAAGCATGAAAGAAGAAGTAGGAAAAGAAAATATCCACATTTACAAAACACCTGTTAAGGCCGGATGGCCTTTTAATTTATAAAGGCCAGCTAAGAAAATTGTCAAAGACTAAATGTGCTTTCAGTCTTTTTTAAGGCCGATTTACACGGTACAACTTTGTTGCATGCGACACGCGGCTTACGGCATGACTTGAGTTGATTTACACGGAGTAATTTGTGTTGTAAGCATGCCGTAAGCATGTTTTAAGCGTGTCGCATGCGACAAAGTTGTACCGTGTAAATCGGCCCTTAAAGAGAAAATTCATGATAAAACATATTGTCTTTCTTTTCTCGAGTTACGTAAGGTTAAAGAAAAAACATGTTTTGTTATAAGGATAACTCCCCTTTTGACATACACCCGCACGGCTTTGAATAAAGGTTGGGATTATTTTCGGAAGGTGTAATTAACTGGATCAATGGTAAAACCAGGACGGATTAAATTATCAAGCCATGAAGCTTCAATATTTTTCAATGAAGTTTGCCAAAGTAGTGGTCATGTATCGGTTTTTCTTCGCAAGCAGACTGACTTGACCGAACAAAAATCTAATGAACTGGAAACTTGACACGATGCGATGGTTGAAGATTTAAATGTACAATACTGACTCAAGAGAAAGCTAAAAAGCCATTTCGTAACAAAAACTGCGGTGATTTAGTATGCAAAGTTAGGTCTCCTTCACAGCAAGGGCTTTTTGAATCAGTGAGTAATTTGTTGAACAATATGTTCACCTTGCACCATCTGTCAATTGGAACAAGAAAAACTAAAAAACGTACAGCTAGATTAGCAAACGTTTGACTTAATATACGCACCAAAGAAATTGCCGAACGATCCTCTTAAAAATTAAAGCTCAAATCTTAGCTAACGTTGCGCATCAACTATTTTTTAACACCTCTGAACAAAGATAACCGTTGGCTAACATTAATATCTCGTTAAAATCACCCTCAGTACCAAAATACAGTAGATGAGCAGTAAATATTAAAGTCAGGAAAAAGTTCTATTTTTGTAATGGGATACTGTTTGAAGCTAATATTTAATTTTTTTTTCAAGTCACATCAATTATTAGCTTTATACCAGGACTCATGCCTTATGTGCAACGACAGTCCTCGCGACGCAATAAAAATAACTGCGCGCTTTATATCAAGCACGACCAAACAGAATCTCAACTCCTAGCTATGATCATGAGTTAAAGTCAGTTATCACAATATTCACGTCTAGAAACATCCTTTTTCCCGTGTGGGAAATTAAGGGCGGGAAGACCTAGAACATACACGTCTTTATTTAACCCTTTAGTGGAAGTGGCATGATAAATGCATGAGGCAACTTCAACTGAGCTGAGTTGAATGAATCATCTTGTCTTGTCTTGTCTTGTCAAACATCCCGCCTCAGCGATAGAATTTGTAGCGCTACACGGATGTGAAAATACCTCTGCCATTTTCCCATATTGACCATTTTTTTTCAGTGCCGTATTGATGGCCCTATCTTATATCGAGCAGGAAAAGCTTGAAGCTTTCGGGGTAATTTCTCACGTTTGGACATTCATTACAATATCTCCTTTTACAAGTAGTCTCGGTCAGTCTGGTATGATCGTTCGCGTAAAAATTACTACCACAACGGTTTTTCTGGCTCTAGCATACATTAAGCGAAGAGCAATCAAAGAAAGACGAAAGCATTCTCTAACATTAAGTGGTATAGGAAAGTTTAATCTCAAAAGCCTATACAAGCAGATACGCTTTATGGAGTGATCACGTGACCTCATTTCCCGGGGATACAAAAAGTCATTTGCCATTCGCACATGCGTAGTGGCTAATTTTGTGGTAAACGTTCAATAGCTGAATTCATTGGATGTTTCACAGCAAATCTACGTCTGCTACACAAACGTGTGACGCCAGGCGAGTTCCCACAACACAGTTTCGATTGACACGGTATAAAAGGCATGTCAGAGCGCGCAGTCTTCATACTTACAGGGCATTGGAGCTACTGTGATCATGAAGGCAGTGCTCCCTGGTCTCGGCCTTCACTGCACATAAGAAGGCTGATTCCCGCGTGTTCCCCAGAACTTGGGTGCACGGTGTGCAATTTTTGTTAGTCGGGCATACTTGCGTACTCGCTCGTAGGCCCTCCAATAGAAACGTAAACAACAAGAGTCGCAGGGAGCTAACGAGAGTTCTCTTACTTATGCGCTCTCCGACGTCAGGCAGTATCTCTTACGCTTCCAAAGAGATTGAAGCAATCAGTAAACTCTCAAGCGCTCTTTCTAGTCTTTCATACGCTGTGGCTTTTTCTGTTTCTCACTTAGGCTACTAAGGGCAATGTTTACCAACTACGAGCAACCCCGTAAATATAAACGCGACAATAACGCGAGTTAATGCAAGTAAATATTGAACAATAGTAGGCGGCCGTTTACATAAAGCCGACTAAACCTTGGCCCAAATGTTAATGTGGGGCTTACAAATAATAAACTGAAAGTGCTTGACTTCAAAGGTTAGCAGTAATACCGAGCGATATATACTGTTTTAATTTTGCAACCTAGCCCCACATGTAAAGTCACCGAAAAGGAAGTTAGATCGAGTTGAATCTCGCTAACTCGTGTTTCACCCTACGGCTCGTAATTTTATGCTAGCGGTTCTTCCATACTGAACTCTTTCTTCCATTCTACGCTTAGCTTCTAATTGCCCTTCATAATTACTTGTCTACACAGGATTGATCAAAACATGAATCTAAATAGAACACATCAAGTAATTATTATTATTAGCATTTCCTGCCCATTCGTCAGGTTTTTGTCCACTTTAGAAGTTATTCAGCTCAATGAATGGTCGCTTTGTCGAAAGAAGATTCCTTGAACGATTTTTAATTAACAAACAACAGTCAGCTGCAGGATAGTTCAGATGTTAAAACTTCCTTGAATGTTTTAATATGCTACAAATTGTTTATTATTTTGAAACATCGAACTAAAATTATAGTAGGGTTAATATTAATTTCTGTTATGACACATTCAGTCTTTTCGGTAGGGTTATTATGTTTAGAAGTGAAGCAAAAAAACGGCAAACTGATCCTTACGGCAGAAAAACAGAAGCAGAAGCAGAAGCAAATAAAATAAAATAAAAGTGAAATATAATAGTGCCCAATATTTCGCTTTGCAAAACAAAGCTTCTTCAGGGGCTAGCACTATAAATGCAGTGATCGTGCTTTCTATGTTTCTTATTATGTTTAGCTGGTGCATTAATTGCCTTTCTGGGAAAACGCAAAATAATCATAAGGCTTCATTAACCCTATTCGGCCTGGGCTTTTTTTGAGTTCCTGAGCCTGGGGGGGGGCACATTGTGCCCCCCCTACGTAACTTCAAGAACATTAAGGCTACGACAATGAAACTTAGAGGGTACATAGTATGTCCGAAACTGTCTCCTTTGCGGTCCGCACAATGGAACGATGACGTCATATGACGTAGTTATTAGGTAATTAGTTATACGGCCGCCATCTTGGATCCGCCATCTTGGATTTCTGAAATTTTTTAAAACCTCTTAAAAACCGTCCAAATTGACTCAAAATTAATCAAAACCAATAAATAAACACTAAATGACGTAAAAATAGAAAAGTTATACCAATAAACATTGTTTTTCTTCATTCAAAGGTACAAATATGCAAATTTCAAAAAACATGGCTGTCAAAATCTTGTTGCCATGGAAACATCAAGTCACGTGATCAAAAAATTGTCATACAAAATTGTTGCCAGATAAATTTTAGGAAAAGTCACAAAGTTTGATGGCATTTGAATACATATTAAGGAAGTTATGAACGTTCAAAGTTAGCGCGGGCACTTTGCGCCCCCCCCCAGGCCGAATAGGGTTAAGCTGTCGTTTTTTAAAAGTTAGCTTAAACTGAAAAAAAAAAACATAAATAACTTGTGTTGGTGAGAAATTCAGAAAAATTCGAAAGAAAAATTGACCTTTATATGAGGACTATTACATCACCTGCTCACAACGTGAAGATATATGAGTGCTATTTTTCTTGGTATAACTTAAAATATAAATATATATCACGGTATGTTAACTGCAAGTTCAAACTTTGGCGGTTTACGTGTATATTGTCAGCTTAGCATTTTCTCCGCGGGCAATCATTGTAGATGTCAGTTGAAGTCTTGGAGCCTTTTTTTTAATAAAATCGAATAGGCTATCTGCCAATCATGTAAGCCCCGTTTAGCAAACCTTTTTTTTTTGTTCTAAGGCTCCTTTGTTCTTTCGGTGACAGTGTGTTTAAGCTGGGACCTCTTGCTGTTGAACGGCATAAATGATCACAAGTGCGCTAGAATGATATCTGGCTTGATTTGTAAGCAAAGATATTAAAACATTTCAGAGCTCCTGAAGAAAATTGGGCGAGGAGTGTAAACGATTTTTGGACATCTCCCGTAAGCGAATCTTTGCTGACGTCATTGCTTACCTATTACGTAGAGAAGGCACCGTGCTAAATACGAATTGGCTTTAAAAGTTGAAAGAGCTTGTTTAACTTAGTAATCTATGCAATTTTTTTCATGCAATATTTCAGGAAATATCTGCCATCAAAAACTTCGAAATTGTTTCGTGGTAAAAGCGCTAATATGCCATACATTCTTTGCAGAATTTTGAATTTTTAAAACAGCATTATTGCACGAAGTGTATCTAGTATATCGGGTTCACATTTCCAGAGAAAGCTTATTGCGGTATGCCCTTTCAATATTCAGATTTCAATATTTTTGTAGCTACAGTAAGTTAGAGAATGAGGCGCATATGGTAATGAGGCAATAATGAAATATTCGCCTTTTGAGGGTAGAGTCCACCCGCTATAGCTCAGAAGGAATTCGGACACCTTATTTTGAATTATATAACGTAATATCGACACTTAGAATTTTATCTTCAATAATTTTTAATTCTTAAAAAGAAAATCTAAAATCCCCACTCAGGATTGAACCTGTGACCTCAGCTAGGCTTAGGATTACATAGCCTACCGTGCCAGGGTACCATCTATAGCTTCTCGGGTTGCTTAGTCCTAAATTTAACAAAATAAACTGAGCTGCAGATGGTCACAACTTTTGATTACACTATGACTCAAAAGCATAAATCAGCTTGTACAACACAATGAAAAGTACAGAAGCAATCGATAAATTTCGTTTGGAGTGAATGGCACACTTAAGGATTTAACTTATTAGTATTCAAAGTAGGAGTAGTAAATAATAAATATTGTCAAAAATCGTACTGCACAATAAAAATAGCAACATAGGAAAGTACTGTTCAATGGCTACCACAGCTTTCATTTGGAGTGAATGTACTTACTTTAATTTAAGAGCCGTGCAGTCAAAAGACTGTAGTGCAGTCAAAAGACTCAAAAGAATTAGAACAATCTTGTACAGAATAATAAACAGTACCTGACGGGAAAGTACTACTCAATCATGATTCACGTAGCTTTCATTGAATACTCACACTTTAAGATTAATATAATTATTTCATCCACGGACTTTAAAGTTAGAACCACCTCGCATCACATGCAGGAAAATACTACTCAGTGGCTCTCATTTGAATGGTACTCAATTAAGCTTTCATTTGAATCACAGTACAAACTGTTCAGTACGGCTTTCATTTGAATGGTCACACTTTAAGATTTGTCCTTAGTCGTGGAGTGAAAAAGGTAAATTCACCTCAGACTTGATTTCATTTTTTATGATGGGGTTAACAAGCGAGTACGCATGTCAGCCCCGATATCAAACAAAAATTTGGCACCCGACTCACTCGGCCTAGAGTGAACGCAAGGGTCAGTGGCCCAGAGTGCAATGCGCCACCTCGCCTTGGGAGCACCGCCTTCTTGATCACGGTGCTCCTGTGCACTGTAAGTTTTGAAAGAAGCAGTGAACGATGACGGTTTTTATATCTCTCAAAAGTCGGCCCACTTACGGTGTACGTTCACTAAGAACTGTTATCGTCCAATAAAATGGAACAGATTCGAGTCTGCGTAAGAGTATAGTTATTGCAGACAATCATTTTTTTGAAATTATATTAGTTATTCAGGAAATTCGGAGGTTTTGAATTCAAACTCATATTCACTACAACCAATTACATATCAGCAGGTGACAGAAAGTGAATCTTACTACACTGTACTTACTTATTACGGTGATTTTAATTATAATCAATGAAATTATTGTTCATTTTCCCAGTATTCATTACATTGCTTGGAAATCGATCTTCGCAGAAGGAGGGTCGTTCAATTTCCTCGATGATTTCCTAAATTTTGATTTAAGCAGCCAAGCCTTGTTTCAAAACACAATGCTTATTTTTACTTCTAAATTTCAGTGTTAAACTCAACAGAAATTGGTAAATTAGATTAACAGGTTCAGCAATTCCAGTCCCAACTTTGAATTTTATTCAATTCATGAAATACTATTTTAATATTTATTATAGACAAAGCTGACCGTTAAAATTTCATTAGGTTTTACAGTCTCATATTGAATGAAGAACTGAAGCCAGCGCTTTGGTCTAATTTTCGTCACTCTATTATACTCTTACTTTCGCTTGAATGGTTAGCGAAGAATACAACTTGGAAAAAAAAAATGGTACCGGCTGAACTAGTATCGACTGAAACACCTCAGTGTTTTTATGATGATAGCTGGAGCTTCCTTTATTGTCTTGAAATAGAAAGAAAAAATTGCCAAAAGTGATGAACGCAAAGTAATATAAACTAAAAGAACCCTAAAGAGACAAAATTAAATTACGACTAAAAGAATCAAAATTCCACCAGAATGACAGATTTCTTGACCGCCTGTCACGAAATCAAATTTGATGAATTGTAATAAAAGATCCATCCTAGTTATCTTGTACTTTTTCTCCAGTTGCAAACTATATACTGCTTCTGCTTTGCTCAATCAGATAATCTTTTTATACAATATAGTTGTATATTTGGTGGCATTTGGCGATATAACATGGAAATTAATTAAGCAAATTCATTATTCCGGCGGGACACTGTGAATCCCAGGCCTTGAAGAAAACATTAAGCAATCTTAAACTGGGCGAAATGTTGTTGAAAGGACTTCAATTCAAGTACAAAGTAATGATCCAAATTTGATTGATTTTCTACCTAGAGACAATCTTGATGACTTTCTTGTTAATTAGTGTGATTACCACTTAGGAGGAAAATATAGACAAAACGCTTTTAATTTGAAATTGCTAGCGTGAATGAAGAGATAGCAATATTAGCATTTTCTGCATTTGGTTGGTTTAGAATCTTTTCCCGATTTGCTGAAAGCTGGTAACACATTTCGTCTAAAAATCTTAGAGCGAGTTAAACTGTAGATTCCAGCTTAAGCCCCATTTACACTGCAAAAAATTTTAGGCACGGCTCGGATAAAAGTGGTACGCGTACCCAAAAAAATAGTACTGATTAGTCATTTACACGTCCTTTCTTCTACCGTGCTAAACGATGCAAAGTTATGTTTTGGTACGGGTAAAAGGCTCAACATCTCGGCCAGCGTACTCGATTCTTGCTTAGTGCGCATGCTGCTAACATGGCGGACGAAAAGTTCTTAGAATTTCTTCTCATAAGAAGACCGCATGTGTTCCAGCAGAAAATACGGAAATCGACGTTTCTCTCGACTGCTTTACAGAAGAATAGAAAAAGGCGGAGGTACAGGTTGTTAATTGTTTTATCAGTTCTCGCTTGTACTTCTATTGAACGACGGTTTTGGACACTGACACGAAGTGGTCAATGGTTTGAGATAGTGGAGACAGCTTTTACAGAAAAAGAGTGGTATGACAACTTCCGCGTTTCAAGGTCAACGTTCGACTACATTGTTAGAGAGATTCAGGACGAAATTGTTCGAAAGGACACTCCAATGCGTAAAGCCGTATCTCCGAGGAAGAGGACAGCCATAACCCTCTATTACACGAGTTCCACTGCGGAATACAGAACAATAGCTAACTTATTCGGTGTCTCCACGTCCTTCGTTTGTCTTTGCATAAGAGATGTTTGTAAAGCTATAACAAAAAAGTTGAAAAACGATTTCCTAAAAGTACCTAAAGGGGAAGACTTGAGGGAAGTCATGAGGCTGTACAAAGAGAAATGGGGATTTCCATCATGTGCAGGTGCTATCGATGGTACCCATATTCCCATACAAGCTCCCCTGGAAAACCGTACTGATTACATAAACAGGAAATCTTATCACAGTATAGTGATGCAGGCACTGGTGGATTCAAAGTATTTATTTCGAGATGTCGTCATTGGTTGGCCAGGCAGTGTCCACGATGCCCGAGTGCTGTCCAACTCAGAGCTTTACAATCGTGGATGCAATGGGCAAATTTTTGATCCCAGCATCAAAGAATCAATACTCGGTGTTGATATGGGCCCTTTGATTCTTGGGGACCCAGCCTACCCTCTCTTGGACTGGCTAATGAAAGCTTATCCAGAAAACCAAAACACACCCAACTGGCAACGGAATTTCAATTACCGGCTCAGCAGAGCACGTATGACTGCGGAAGACACCTTAGGTAGATGGAAGGGACGTTTCCGACGTGTTCTTAAGCGTATAGATATGGCTGTTAGGTCTGCATGCTACTTGGTGGCTGCTTCATGCATACTTCATAACATCTGTGAATTAAGGAAGGATGACTTTTTAGAAGAATGGCTTGAGGATGTGCATAATGCTGTTGAACAGCCTGACAACATCCCATTGGCAAATCAGAGGGAAAGAGATGCCTCCAACATTCGAGATGCTCTTGCAGTATTTTTCACGACACCTGAGGGCCGGACACTTGGTAGTGGCAGTGAATAAATTCAATTTTTTCCTCATTCATATGTAGGCCATAATGCACCTTGTTTACCTCCCCCCCACCCCCACCCCCCACACGCACGCATGCATGCAGACACGCACACACACACAAATTTTGCCTAACCATTGTGTTCGATTTCTCTTGGGACGACTGTAATGCCCAGACGAAATTGGAAACAATGGTTATTGAAAAATTGAGGGCGAGGCAGGGGGGGGGGGGGGAGGCAACAAGATGCATTGTGGTCTATGTGAAAATGGTGAATGGACTATTAAGAACCTTCTCTTTTCTAAAGGGTGTTTACGAATGGATCTTGAACTTACACTGCTGTAGTCAATCTACATTTCTAAATGAGAAGCTGTGTCAGTGAACATCTTGTAATATTTTGCCTAGAGTCGTTACAGTATATTTATTTCACGTTCGAAAAAGAATAGTTCTGTGTGTGCAAGGTTTCCCTTCGATTAGCAGTGGAATAATTCCTTTTTTGAGTTGGATCAATCTGTATTTGAAATTAAAACGGTATATAAAGTACAGTAGTACATTTGTAGTAGCCAGTTAAAACACTGTGGTTCAATTATAGGTATAATAGCAACTTTATTTGAAATATTTTGCCGGGAAAAATATAAAGATCATGATATAACTTTATAAGCAACATGCAAGCTGTCACATTTGTCACTGTCTTTACTGTTCAACATTTTTGTTATACAAAATTGACTCCTTAAAAAGATAAAAAGTGTAACTAGGAAATTATATCAGCTTTGTCAGAGCTTATAATTAAAACAACGTTCTTTAACAGTTCAATGGAATTATTAATACTACTGGTTCATATTCTTAGGGATGGACCATTTAATTTTTGTGGGGGGGGGGGGGGGGGTTGGGCAATTACCAAAAAAAAATTCCTGCAGAAGAAATTTAAGAGAAAAAAAATTTGTGCACAAGAAAGCACCTGAAAAAAAATTCAAGCATTAAGGTAAAAAAAATTCTTGCAAATAGTGATGCTGAAAAAAAAATTCATGCTCAGAAGAAATTGCCCAACCCCCCCCCCCCCCCCCCCCAAAAAAAAAAAAATTAAATGGTCCGTCCCTTAGCTGAACAGGGAACAACAACTTGTTTTAAGAGGAAAAATCTTTCTACAGGACACAACATGCTACCTTTGAGAACTTTGGTTTTAAAGCTCAAAATAACTGCTTTCACTGCCACTGGGGCCGGAGTTGTTCCCTTTATAGAAATCCATCATTTGGGGTGGATATGGATTTCTATTGTTATTTAAAATATTTAGCAACATTAGTTCATGTTGTCGTTCCTCTCTGCGACGTTCATTATCCAGTTCCTTCAACCGTATCTCATGTTCCAACATTTCTTTGTGTCGCATCTGTTCAAGCTTCATCAGCATATCCATTTCCCGTTCAGCAGCATCCTTAAAGCCGTCACTTAACACTGCAATAGATGTCTCAAGCTTGGTCTTCCTTTCTTTTTTGGAAACCTTGCTTTTCTTGACATAAGGTTTTAATTCTTTCTCTTCTAGCTCCAGTTTGCGTTTAGCAAGTTCACTGCATCCCTCTGCGGACACGTCATTTGTATCTTTGCTTTGCTCTTCATCATGCACACTTGCCACTTCATCATCAGAGCCAATTTTGCTATCATCACCTGTCTCACTTTCCACATCTGAACAGAGGGAAAGAAATAATATTACCCTAACATTGAAAACGGGATAAATACAATATGAATTTTCTGCTCTCCCTCAGTTCCATGTGCTAACTTTTTTTGACACAGGAAGATAATATGCCGCCACTTTTGCCAGTATGACAGTCTTGAACTATGTTTTCTATTAATAATAATAATAATAATAATAATAATAATAATAATAATAATAATAATAATAATAAAGATCCAAACAGAAGCACTTATTTGTGCAAGCCAAGAACAAGCCCTTAGGACTAATTATGTAAAATATCATATTGACAAAACGGTGGAATCCCCATTATGTAGGCTTTTCAAAGGAGAGAGTGTAAACCATATTGTCTGTGAGTGTAAAAAGCTTGCCCAAAGGGAATACAAACAGAGACATGACAATGTTGCAAGAGCAGTTCATTGGAAGTTATGCGAGAAATATCATCTGGACAAGGCAGACAAGTGGTACGAACACGCACCAGACAGTGTAAGTGAAAATGACGATGTTAAATTACTCTGGGATGTGAACATACAGTGTGACCATGTCATTGAAGTCAGAAGACCGGACATTGTAGTTGTAAATAAGGAGGAGAGAAAGTGCACTATTATTGATATTGCCGTACCAGCGGATAAAAGAATTGGTGAAAAGGAGAATGAGAAAGTTGAAAAGTATCAGGATCTTAAAAGAGAAATTAATAGAATATGGAACATGAGAACTGTACAGGTGGTTCCAATTGTTGTCGGATCATTGAGAAGTGTAACAAAAAATTTGGACAAGTGGTTGGCAAAGTTGAATGTTAAAATTAGTATTTCATTACTTCAGAAGACTACACTACTGGAAACAGCGAGGATTTTGAGAAAGGTGTTGGAGCTTTAGAATAAAGAGAAAACCCTAGGGGACCTTTGGTCATGGGCTATGACCCGCTCCCTTAGGAAAAAATTCGGAAAAAGATCATCCAGTTCATTTATAAAGATAATAATAGTAATAATAATAATTTTTAAAGCACAGACTTCCATGCAATGTTCAGTTGCACAAAAAAATTGAAAGGTATACATAAGCTTACATAAAAATGTAAAAGCTTGAAATGGAGTCACTCAAACTGCTAAGCTTAGCATAATGGAGGTCATTATCCTGATATTTACATATACCATGTAGGCCCTTCCCCACCAGATAGACATAAGAAATACTTTACCTGCACCTTCATCAGGTAGACCTGAATCAATAAGACATGCGGGTGAAGATGTATCCCTGTGACCACATATTTGATCCATGCCATCAAAGAATTTCCATTTCTTCTGACGTTCAGTCCCACTTCGTTTTTGTTTATCATGATGTTGCTTATATTGCTGTTTCAGCTTTTTCCACTTGTTAATGATACTTTGTAATTGAAAATGTATCCCTATATCAAAAAAGCGAATTTTGTCAACAGATACAAAAACAAAACAAATACGCCGGTTATCATGCAATAGTAAGCTTATTAACACGTTTTTTTCCAAAAAAAAGCAGAAAAAGGCAAGCGAAAATCAAATTATTCATTAAGTCCGTAAGATTAAACCAGCAGCTAAATCGAACGTGCAAAATCAGTCTAGCCGAAAAAGTTAACAGAAGATGAATTATTTTCTTCCTAACCTTATTATTTCAAGGAACCCGCAATAAATCTTGAAGTGAATACTAGTTTCAGTGTGCAATATTTGCCACAAGCTGAACGTTACCTTTGTTTTGCAGTTGCACTTCAACACTTTTGTAAACAGCCCGTTTTTCCTTCGGCGTTTTAGCGTTTTCTAAACTGAACATAATTGTTTCTTCTTTCATCAGTTCTATTAACTCCTCTACATCTTTGTCCTTCCACGCTGTCCCGCGAGATTTTCCTGGCGACTTTTGCAGCGTCTTCAGCTTCCTGTTAAGCGCCATGTTGAGTGAATCGTGGGTCGATTTGCACATGCTCTCTCAAATCGGTGCTGACCAAAGGCGCGAAGGCTCATCAGAGAAAAGTTGGTTCGGCACGGCTAATCGTTTACACTGCACACCTTATCCGAGCTGGGCTACATTTTCAGGATCGCGTACCAATTTTATCCGTGCTCGGACTACCTCTCGACATGGTCCGAGCACGGGTGAAAGTTTGGTCCGGCACGGATGGGGTAAAGTAGTTTACACGACAAAATCTATCCGTGCCGAACCAATTTTTTTGGTACGCGTACTTTTTTCATCCGAGCCGTGCCAAAATTTTCCGGCAGTGTAAATGGGGCTTTATTTTCTGTTGCCAGCAAAATGTAACTTGCTGCTTTATTTTATGGATACACTCAAATCAACTCAAGGCTCTTCTTTCCGAGTGACACACGTGGGTCTGGGAGACTGGGACTAGAATTCGGCGAGGACGGGAGCACCACTCGGCGCCTTTACTTGTCATGTGATCCTTATTAAAACGAAACCAAAACCGGGAAAATTTTCTGAAGAAGAGCTGGCAAAAAACAGAGATTTCAGACGGAATAAGAGAAAAAGAAGCAACCGCTACATGCCATAGGAGCCGAAACATCAATGAATTAAGAAGTAAAAGTGATTAAAAATATTCAGTTAGTTAAAGGGGCTATATCACGGCGGTTTTCATGTGTTTTAGCCCAGTCTGTGCTAGAATTAAAACTGAGCAGCTTTTTTCAAACATGGAATGTTCTTAGAACGCAAAGAAGCCCGGAAAGAAGAAGACATCAAGTGACATCTCAGCCTGCGCATGCGTACAAACGTCTCCTATTTTCTTTCAGTGGAATGAACCATTTCCATATTGGTCATCTGTTGTCATCAGAGATTACAGGCCACTAAAGTTGAGCTATCTTGCTTTAATAATAGGGAGCTTAAGCAACCACGACGGCGACGACAGCGAGAACGGCACAAAGCAATAGGTTTATTAATGAGCGAAAACAATGCCTCTACTGTGCGTTTTACATTTTGGTACATTTCTTTGCCGTTCCCATTGCAAAACAACAACGTCAAATGATCAAATTATAGGTTTTGTGGAGAACGTGAACACGGTTAATTTTGCTTTTTCCAATTGAACTGGAAAGCCATCCCTTCAAATTTAGCTCCTGGACAATCCAGACACATTCATCTAGACAAACTAAACAAATTAGAACAACTGCAAAGTAGTTTAAAATAGCGCGAATCCTTTTTTCAAATGACGTTTTCCTTGGCGTTGCCGTCGTGGTTGCCGCCAAGCTCCCTAATATAAGAAGGACTGTAGAGAACCACTGCATTCAAATCATCGTTGTTTATGTTTTGCTTCGAGCAGATGAGACTATTGTTCAGACACTGCATGAATTTCAATTTCAATTTTCCAATTTAAGCTATGAATAATTGTACGTTTTTCTCGCAGGCAAAGAAATGTTTCGGGCTCTAGCGGAGGTATATAGAAAAGAATATCCTAAGTCATCATCCTTTAGATAAAATTCAAGTAAACGATTTTGTCGAAACGTTTTAAGTTATTTCTTCATCTCTACGAAAGATTGAACATACTAAATAAAAATACAAATATCATGCATCAACCTAAACTTACTTTAAAGCGAAAGGTTTAGCGTCAAATGAAATCATTAAAAATTTAAACGCATGGCGCTAACAACAATTTTAAGAATAAATTTTTAATTTCCTGAAGACAATGGTGTCATTTTATTCAGATCATATCTCGGGCCATGACAAAAATAAATTAACGGTTTCTAAAAATGTAAAACATATTCTACTCTAGGCGGCCAATAATTTTACGTAGTTATAATTTTGTGGCACCTAAAATATTCTTATATATATAGAAAAGTTTTATTTCGTTTTTTTTTTTCGTCTGAACACTTAGACCGGAGGTTGAGTTGTGTCTGGGTTGAAGAGAAAAAAAAAACGTTTAAATGTCAAGATGAATCATAATTATACTATACAGTGTTATGCGTGCTTTGGCTGTCGCGCTGTGCAATATCATTACTCCGCGAGTCCAGGTAGATAAGTGTAAACGTGGTGGAAGCTTACAGGTTATAAACAACTGGAGATGTTAATTCAGGGAGCAAACATCCAAAACTGTTGTGTTCTTGTTCTTCAAACTGTAGCGCAAATGTTGTACATGCAACCTGTTACCTCTTACAGTGATATTGATTCAACGCTAATTAAAAATGTCATGAGTATGACACGTGACTATAATGTCAATAGGAAACTGTCAGCCAATCGTATTGGCGTAAGCCTTCTCTTGACATCGCAGTAAAATAGCATCTCTGGATCCAGTTTTTAAAATGTTTGATTACTTCACAAGGTAAAACACACCCAGTGCGTGGATATCACAATTATTAACTTTTCCTTCATCAAATCCTGGCTTCACGAACCTAACACGAATACTTATTTACCTGTAAGCTAAAGAATTTAACAATATTTAGTCGGATACGAATATTATCTATAACATACCGTACAGTACACAGTCAGTGTGGATGTAATGCTAAACGATCGTAAACTGAGCGACACATTATTTAATCCAACCCAAACTTTTGCTTATCAGTAAATGTTTTGTAAAAAGTTGCCATTTTAATGTTTTATTATTACTATTCCGGATTACAGTAATGTCAATGATTCGTGGATTTTGCAATATTTGATAACTTAAATGTTAAAATTTTAGCAACCCGAATAAGAAATCTTCATACGTGTACAAACCTTACATTTATTGAAAAGTGAATCATTTTGCCTTAAATTATTATTGCTCTCATTGTGGTGTAGTGGAAAGCGTTAGGAAGGAGAACCGAATTTATCCAGATTTTCGAAAGAAATCGTTCTAGAATTAGGGCGTTTTCAGGACGATAGTTTCGTTGGCGTAAATATTTAATGATTTCACTTCTCAGCATCACACGATACAATTTGCATGGTACAAGAGTGACTTGTTTGCCTCTTTCAGCTGTTGTTCTGTAGGATGAAAAAGAATCATGCGATCAATTTTTTGCACTGTTGGATATTTGAGATTTTATGAACCAGTAAAGACTCGTTTTACTTGCCTCGAAGTGAACTGAAGCACATTTTGACATTAAAACCTCCCATTAAAATTGAGCTATTTTTGTAATTTTTTTTACAGAAACGGCACCTGCTCCTAAAGTTAATTACTGTCATCGCAAGGTTAAAATGAAAATTTTAAAATGTTCTTCAGGACTTTCTCGAACCTATAATGACCAAAGAGAAGTTGCCTTGAATGATGTGTAATTATATTTCCTATCTAACACCAAAGGTAATAGACCTTGTCACGGAGAGTTCAAAATTTTTATATTGGCCTGGTAGCGAAAACTCAGTCATCATCGCTGCTGGATACAACACCTTAAAATGAGTAAAATGATCAAATTTAAGAGCCATATTACGTAAAATTGCAAAGTTAGTAAGAGTTCGGGAAATTGAAACTTACAGACATTACATTTACACATATAGTTTTCTTTGTTTCTTATTAGGCGTACTGTTTGGAGATTGTTGTGGTAAACGCTACCGTATATACATGTATGTTGTCAACATTCAATTATGGCAGCCATATTGGATTCATACAAGAGACTATCACGTAGTCTCTTGATTCATGCGAATTAAACAAACCATATATAGCAATTTAACCGTTTTCCCCTATATGTTTTTTTTCTAGACTTTCGATATGTTGTTGCGGGGTATTGGTGTTACTACTAAACGCAAAAAAATTGTGTTGCAATTTTTTTTGGCTAGATCACAATTGACTGGACTTACGAGGGCAAGAAATTGGCCGCCGTCATATAAAAATTTGTAAAACTTCTCCTTTTCCGGAACCATTTTTATCAGCGTTATTTTTAAAGCTATAACTCTCTCACTTATTTTACTGGGTGTTTCCTTGAGCTGTGGCGATGGAATTTTTACTATCGCAGACTGTCATGCAGGCCAATAGCAAAATGTTAATTTACCGCGACAAAGCCGAGGAAGTAAGACCTGAAAGAACAAATGTTTTATATGCTAATATTAATTGAATTCAAAAGGCTGGGTTAAAAAACTACACAGTGCACAAGTTCAAATTTATGTTTTTGGGAATTGTGACAAACAGTCGCAATGAGAAGAGTTAACTTACAAATTCGGAATGAATAAATGTTGCTCTAAAATATCACATCTATATATTCTTTAATTTTTCAGGGTTTACCACCGTCTTCATGGCTCTAGGATTCTTTGTTTTCTGTAAGAAGGATTAGATCTTAATATTTCTGCTTTACCTTTATTTTTTAGCTTTATACGTTTGTAATTTTCTTTTAAGATTTACCATTGCGCTATCCTACTAACATTGAGTCTATACGAATCTCCATACGAATCCGTGTTAGCTAAAACGGACAATCCTATATTCTAGAGTACGACCCGATGCTTGCTTTTAGCTCTCTTTATTATCTTTAAATAGGAAATGAAAAATTTCGCCAAAAGTTAAGTGATCACGTGATTAAATTATGGATGCCTGTCACGAATTCAATCCTGCACTTTATCTCAAACTACACTTGTTTTGCTCTCTAGAATATTTTTAGTCAATTTACACTGAATTTCGTTGTATATTTGGTGGCATTCGGTGATATAACTCGGAAGTTAGGTAGGCAAAATGATTTCGAGATTTCGCCGGGAAAATGTCTCTTCAATTGGAAATACATCTCTATATGCAGTAGCATGATTTGGGAAAATAAAATTTGTTGCTGTATCATGATAGTCTGTGTTGAAATCGTGGATCGCGGATCGTGGATCGTGGATCGTGGATCGTGGATCGTGGATCGTGGATCGTGGATCGTGGATTGTGATCACAGTGATCTTACTTTCTCTTGGTTATGGGGGAGCAGCCATATTATTAAAACATAGCAAAATCTAAATTTATTTTGCCAAGTAGAAATGCGCAGGAGACCCAACGTGGTACGTCATCGTGATAAAGATCGGATTGGATCTTTGTCATTAATTCAACAAGAGTTCTGGCCACGTGGATTCGAGCAGAACCAAACTTTTGTCGCGAACTTACTGTAAACCATTTCTCACAATGATAGTTTTCGCTTTATTGGTCGAAAAGATGGAAAAGGAAAATGCATTAATTTTAAAATTGAAACACCTCGTTGTCGTGTGGAGAACAGGAATTGATTACTTTCACTGTGAGTTATTATAAACTCATTTTAGAAGGCACTTATCTGATTGGATAACATTGCTACCAAATAAGGACCCACGTGCAATTAGAACAAACGATCTCATTGGTTCTTCGCAAATTAAAGACTATTCAAAATCTTGATAGTTTTCAGCATTAAGGTTTAATTTTTTCCATGCGCAGCACCCCTGTGAAGAATAAAAACTAGCAAAAATGATTATTTTTCTGAATAGAAAATTGCTTCGACAAGCTGCTAAGTCATTCTTATATTAATTCTGTAAGACTTCAGTTCAACAAACTTGTAAAAATCTTTATTGGTATGGTTCACTTTGTTTTTCACATTGTTTTCCTGCGACATGTACAGTTTAAAGTTTTGTGTGTGTACTGGTCACAACGTGTGTTCTATCGGTAATATTCCGAACAATATGATCACCACAAGGATCCTATTTTATCTGGTTGTGGAGCCTTTGGAATAGATATAGACTTTTTCAAAGTCCTTCGCATCTCATTTCCGGTCTCGTAGTCCCGGCTCGCTCGACTTGGGGGCAAAGTCCATACTAAATATATCCTGCCAAAGCTTTATATGGAGCAAGTTGCCGCAGATGTTAAGGAACAAATGCGCCTAATCAATTGATTTCTAGAGACCATTCCATTTTTACTATAATATATTTTTATCCGGTATGGTTCAATCGAACGCATTCACTCATAACTTCCAGAGAACCTTCCACCAGAACCTACAACTTTAGTCGTTCGGTTTGTATACCAGTTCTTTGTATGCCGCTTGTGACAGAAATTAAAACTTGAAATTAAAAAAAAAAGGAACGCCACACAGACACAGTACGAAGCTCTATTCAAATACAAATTGGACCAATTCCCGTTGAATAAGGAATTAACAGTCACTAATTTTAAAACCTAAACAGCTCATTCAAGTTAATCGATGGCTAATTTAGAAGCTCGAATCTTATTGGATAATATTGTTTCCAAATAAGGCTCTATATTCATGTGCAATTAAAACAAAGGATTTCATTGGTCTTTTGCAAATGCAAAAGTTATTCTTGACAATGACAGTTTTCAGCAGCTAGCTGTATTTTGAAGTGGCAACACTCCTGCGAAGAACATAAGACTGACAAAAATGATTATTTTCCTGAATAGAAAATTGATCAGACCAAATGAAAGCTGCGAAGTCAATCGTATATTAATCCTGTAAGACTATAGAAAGTTTAACGAACTTAACTTGTCGAAATCTTGACAGTTTTCAACATTTAGCTTAATATTCATGCAACAGCACTCTTGTGAAGAGCATAACAAACCGAACAATATTTTCCAATGTGTTCTATATACTTAGAGAAGAAAATTAGAGTGCGCTCGGTTTGTAGAATCGAGCACAGAAAGACACTGTAGGGGGTTATACAGTTGTGAAGCAGTTTAAATTACTAAAGGTATCCTAAAAAAGGATTTTTTTTGTTTATCTGTAAATGCAGAAGATAATGCAATACAACAGCGACGACTGATCAACTTCGAGACTCTTTCATTAATACTCGTATTCCGGAATACGTCCAATACAACGTCTAATTAAGAACGCATTCATGGATGAACTGCGACAAAGCTTCCACGAGAACTCACATCCAGCTTAAGTTGTACGCGTGCTATTTGCTTATACTTGTTCGGCGTTCTTTTATTTGCATCTAACGGCAGGAAGTCCTTAAACGAACTAAAAGATAAAGGACGCCAGATAAGAACAGCTTTACTTAGCGGACACAAGCCGCTCCGATTAATTGTTGTTTTTATTTTGTAGTCTCTGTCAGGTTCATTGAAAACGTTTCTTTTCTAAACTGATCCTGGAATTTAAACGAAACTTGAAGACTTTTTCTACTTTCTTTATGATGAAACTTAAGCAAAATAAAACTTGATGAAACAATACTGGCCTGATCAAAACATCTTAACCTTAACAAAAGAATATTTTTATCTCCGGTAATTCTAATTTTCATCTTTTTGCGTTTTGTATTGGTTAAATTAAGCAAGTTTGTTTGGTTAAAAAATAAGAGGAAACGCCAACATAACCGTGTATGCATATTTTATTGACTTAAACTGAAGTTATATATTTAGGTTGCATTTTCACTCACCGTGTTGATTAAACACGCTTTGTTGAATATGCATGAAAAGCGATTAAATTTGAAACCTTTTTGCCTGAATAAATTGTTAACGTGAAAGATTATCCTGCTGTTTGCCAACATTTGTTGAGTTTGAATTAACAAATGTTTGCACCTGACCAAAATAAAGAACTGATCGTTTAACCATGCATCCGTTTTTTAATAAGCAAGCTTAAAATAATCGTATCTTTCTTGGAAAAAATATCTTAATTTGTGTCGCGAACTTCTAAACACTTTTGTTTAGTTTTTAAAGCAAAAGATCTAGGAAAAGGATAAATACTGTTTATGACTGTTTAAAGCCTGGATATGCTAGTAGACTTGTTAATAATTAAATGACGAGACAAAACTCTCTACTGCACAAAAACGGCTGTTTACCACATTTTAAAGAGGATACGTAAAGCAAATTGAACTTCTCTAGTAACAACGATGGTATATTAATTAGAAATTTAGTTTTTGTGCATGCTTCATGCACTCTAAGAAGTGGTGAACTAGCAGATAAGCAGTTAGAACTTCTTTTTATTAAAATATATTAAATATACTTTTGCAGTAACTTCTATCATGGGATTCAAGAAAGGTGATGGGCGAAGACTCGAACAAAAGCATTATGTTGTAGATTAAAACTGAGTTATATGCTTTGTTCTTATTATCTTTTAAAGCTTTGCTCTCTTGTGCTCTCATTTTTGCGCAAGCCTGGTTTGGTTAAGAAGTTAAACAACTCCATCACAATTTCTGTAAGTCGATTTAAAGGTGTGAAAGGCAAGGGAAAAGCTTGATGTTTTTACAACTCTGGCAGTGCAGACGAGCTATACTGAAGAGCAACTACAAACTAGTACATATAGAGACGCTCAAGATTTTGAGTAATTAAAACATATTGTAGTTTCGCTAGCTATAAATCAACTTCCTTGTCATGAATTTTGATCACATTTGTTGTTTGTATAATATGTACCCATCTTGTGTGGTATACTGTGTTACTGTATTTAGCAAACACTTCTCCTATGGTCATTGAACCCTAGTCAAACAGGTTTATGAGAGTAAACGAGAGGTGACGAAGTGGAAACACGGAGAGTCGATGATGAGACCTTATGAGATGTGATGATAGTGCAAGGAAGTCGATAAGACCGCAAGAGATTCGAAGAAAACACATCAGAGTCAATGAAAGCGCACGAGGGTTGAATGAGTGGGCATTAGAGTTGATGAGATCGCACAAGAGTTGATAAGAGCGCAAAAGAGTTGATGAGTGCGCATGAGAGTTGATGAGAGCGCATGATAATTGATGAGAGTGCGTGAGAGTTGGTGAGAGCGCATAGGAATCGATGAGGGAACAAGAATTTCGATAATTAGTGCAAGAGATTAGATGAGAACACATCAGAGTCGACGAGAGCGCACGAGAGCTGATATGAGCACACGACAGTTGATGAAATCGCATGAGAGTCGATGAGGGCGCAAGAGATTCGATGAGAACACATGAGAGTGGATGAGAGCGTACAAGAGTTGATAACAGAACACAAGAGTTGATTTGAGCTCATGGGATTCCATGAGATCGGACGATAGTTGCGACTGGCATGAGGACGCATAAGAATTGATATGGGCTCATAGGAGTCGACAGTAGCGCATGGGAGTTAAAGAACAACGTACAAGAGTCGATGAGAGAAAACGAGAGCTGATTAGAAAGCATGATAGTTACCTGTGTAACAACGAAGCCATAGTTTAAATTGTCATTTCTTCTAATTAAAATTTGAGACTGGGTTTCAAACTCTTTGAGAGCACAAGATTGACAACGAGAGAGCTCGCGAGTTTTAAGAGGTCATCTCTCGGCGACTCTCGTTGTCCCCAGTATAGTTGTTTTCTTTCTATTGGAGGGCCAACGAGCGCGTACGCAGGTCTGCCCGACTAACAAAAATTGCACACCGTGCACCCAAGGTCTGGGGAACACGCGGGAATCAGCCTCCTTATGTGCAGTGAAGGCCGAGACCAGGGAGCACTGCCTTCATGATCACAGTAGCTCCAATGCCCTGTAAGTATGAAGGCTATGTGCTCTGCCATCCCTTTTATACCCCGAAAAATACTACAATATTGTGGGAGCTCGCTTGGCACCATATGCTTTTGTAAAACAGCATCAATTTGCTGCAAAGCGGCCAATAAACTGGGTCGTTTGATAGTTATGCTGCGGGAGAACCACGCATGTGTAATATGGTTGTTTTGCGCGCGGAACGAGCCAAGTCACGTGTTCATCACCTGGTGGCATCTGTGTTATGAAGACGCGCGGTGTCCAGTTGTTTAACTGTTTCAGTTTTAATTGTTATTTTTAGAACCTTTGTGCCTGTTGTGTCAGTGTTCGGGTGATTTACCAAAACAATACACCATGTCAATCATGTGCACTTTCATAACAATGTTTTGTTGTTGTTGTTTTTTTTTGTCAGGTATACATGACCGATACATCGGTTATGAGTCTTCCCGACCAATATATAAATTTAATGAAACAGGTTAAGACTTGTAGCTACCATCATTGTTCCTATTATTTTGTACCTCAGCCAAACGGATCTTTTTATACTAAATAAATTTAGGACATACGGGAAAATGCTCCAAAAACTGATAAATAATTAAATGTGTGGATACCTTGATCTAGGCAGTCAGCGTTCAAAATCATAAATTGCTATATAAAACGAAACTATGCTTTCCAAAACGGGGAACTCAGCTGTTTATATTTCATTTGTATTATATGTTTATGACACTGGCTGATTGTATACTAACGGACACAATACATCCGTCTTTGATGAATTTGGAAAATATTTGTAGTGCGTCTGGTTATCTGTCTTGTAGTTCGTCTACTTTTAGTATAGATACGGACACGAGACGCATTGTGCGTCCAGACGAACCGATAAAATGATAATGCTTTAAAACTCTTATATTGTTCAAAAAAATTCGTTTGTGATGTTTGAAGTCTAACATCGTGTTTCCCAGCAGATTGACTTTTGAAATCAGTATTATCATTGTTTTAACAGCAGACAAGGAAAAGAGCTTAAAACAGAGGCGTTTATGTGTGTATGTACTGCTAAATTTCATACAGGACCTTCTTCCATTTAAAATGGCGGCACGGAGTTGGCGCTATCTTGGAATGAAAAAATTCCAAAGGCCCTGGAAACGAGGTTGACAGAGTCCCGTTCCCAGACCTCACAAAGTATGCGCGGTGCGCGTATAATTTGGCATATCATGTTATATTTCTTGGCAAAAATATGCCATGTCTCGTCAAAGAAAATTTTCGCCCTTGTATCAATGTCAACTACCGAAGAATTTCCATTAGAAGGTGGGTACCTGGGTTGTATTATTGTCAACATACCTACTGTAGCTTCCATCTACATAATTAATTAAGTCTAATCGTTCTTGTTATTTGTGTTTCCCTTCCTTCCCATGATACGCTGCGTGCTCCGTTTCCCTCCCCTTTACCAACAAAAATCCGCCGACAGCTTCTGGATACGAAGCATGGTCTGACTCGTTCCCAGTCATCTATCTTTTTCAGGAACGAGGTGCATGTTGGGTTCTAATGGCCAGTCAGGCTCGACGCAAGTTGCGATAAAGCCATTTCCATGCAGTCTTATTGCGCTCAACTGGAAACTACCAAAGACTATAAATACTTGACGCCGGCTTGTGATGATGATTTCAGTCTTTCGGGTGGCTGAACAGCAAAAAACTTGCGCAAAATTGCGCTGGTTTGGACCCGTACAAGCTATATTACAGCTCTTGAAAGAGTGCAGAGCAAGGCAGCACGAAAAAAGGGCAAGAGAGCAAGAGCAAGAGCAAGAGCAAGGCAGCACGTTTTTGTGTTAATAATTACCATCCTACTGCCAGAGCCTCTACTGTATGCTCAACGGCTTAGGCTCGACCACCTTGGAGCTAAGAAGAACATTGTCTCCACTGACTATGTTGTACAAAATGAGTCGTGAATTAATTGATAAAGACATAAACAATTACCTCAGCCCACACACTGATACCACAGAAACTCGGCGGAGCTATAACTATAACTATAAATATAGATTAGATAAAGCAACTAAAGGACCGGATGCCTATGCAAATTTTTTTTGCAACGTTGGCGCAACAAGAATTTTTGAGGGTGTTACACGATGTAATTTGTTGTGCGCAACGTCGCAAAAGTGGAACTCGATTCTACTTCTGCAACTGTTGGGCGTAACGTTGCAAAAAAAGTTGCACTGTGTGTCGGGGCCTTAAAGACGTATAGACTAATTCTTAGGCGATATCATGCAAGCTTGATCGAGCGCAATAATAGTTTTATAATTCAACACATTGATAACAAAGCACAGTTTGAAGAAAAAATATCGAGGCCGGTCCGTCATTTTTGCATTCTCTTGTCAAAATGCGAAATTTACCGCCATCGTTGGATATACGTCATGTAGACATAGCGTATATCGATAACTTTTTTAACATATTTGGGCAGTGTATCAATGTGTTGAATTATAATGCGGGATATTGGAATAGCCTACAAAACAAACAAACAAACAAACAAACAAATCTGGTACCACTTCCTCCATTGCAGCACGAAGCTAAATTAAGGAGGACCAGAGAGGCCCGGGGGGGGGGGGGGGGTACTCCCATATATGAGCTATATAGGTATGTGCCACTGTGAAGGGTATGGTTTTCAGGCAGTTTAGTCTGGGATAGGGTATAATATTAAGAGATTATTGGTCTAGAATAGGTATCATTTTCCGCGAAACTGATCCGTTGCGTGAAGAATTTAGTCTAGACAAGGTTTATTGGCAAATGGTATTTAAAAATCGGTACGGCATTTTTACTGACCCCTGGCATCTTAGACTGTGATAGTGAACGAGTTTCTGGAAAATTGCGAGTCTGGAATAGATCTAGGATATGGTAGGGTTTTTCGGTGTTTAGTCTAGAATAGGGTTGCATAATGCAGCTAAAGTGGTCTAGTATAGGTTAAGGGTCTCAGAGTCCCAGCGGCACCGGCACACCCCCACCCAAAAATTTGCGGAGTTATCGAATTAGTTGAAAGTTGCATGCTCATTGTGTACTTTTAAGTCAAAGCTTCTTGATTATTTAGCCAATTAACTTTAAAATCTTCTTACATTTAATTTTTCTATTAGTTTTTAATTTAGATTAGTATTGTTTTGTAGACTAGCTCGATCAAAATGAAACAACATGGAAGAGCTTCAGATGTGTCATTATTAAATTTTGTGAATATAATGTATCCTTTTTTATGTAAATAAATCGCCATCGTATTCGACTAAACAAATGTTCAATTGTCATTATACGAGAAAGTTCTTTAATTAATGCATTTGAATTTTCCACCTTGTGAAAGTAATTTATTCGACCTGTAAATAAGTCTTAAAGCCAGAACACCGGTCAATCCACAAGTAAGAAAATTATGCCTTCGCTACGTTATAAAGTCGTTTTAACGAATCTGTGCAATATCTTAAGCCTTTTCATTTGGCGACGGTTTTCGAGTAATTATCAGGTTTTCTTGAATAAAACCATTTTCACATAATGAACATGCGCAAAACCTACAATAACAGAGCCTGCGCAATTGCAGTTTGCTCTACAATTGGACGACAGGAATGGAAGTTGAAACAGCAAGCTGATATCCCACAATAACGTGTATCGTACACGCCTATAAAAGCAGGAAAATTGATGAGGTTTGCCATACTTACAATGCACTGGAGCAACTGTGATCATGAAGGCAGTTCTCCCGGAGCGAGGCCACCTCTGCACGCATAAACGGGCTGAGCTCCGCGTGTTTCCCACGTGAGTGGGTAGCGCGGTGTGAAATTTTTGTTAGTCTGGGCAGACCTGCGTTCGCGCTCGTGGCCCTTGAGGTTTTTATATTCGACCGGAGTCTAGAATTTGCGTAAAGAAAAAACACAAACGTATACGCAAATTACACGAACACACGCGACAGGAAATGGAAAAATTTGGATTCTTGTGAGCTCATGCTCGTGAAATAAAGAATATTGCTTGACTTTGCGCTTCGAGTTCCCTGTTCCCAGCCGCGAAAAGGGGCACCTAAAGCAAAATGATAAACGAACTATCCATTAGATTATAAATTTTGATGATGATGCTTGCTTGAGAATTCCTCGTGCATGTATGTTAAATTTTCTTTCCGAATTTGATTACAACAAAAATTTCCAGTTCTTCGAAACATGATGAAAGCGTCTTTCAGCTGTTTTCGTTGCTAAAAAACGACGGAAATTGCTTCAAATCTGAAAAGAAGTTAGAATAAGTGTGAATACCCCTTACGAATTATAAAATGTTATCAGCCGTTTTATTGTATGTGCGTGCGTGTTTTTTTCTTGGTCAGATCAGCTTGAAAACACCCCGCCCGGAAACCAAATACCGATTGAACCATCTATATACAAACCCCTAAATGATTTTTTTCATGTTTTCGCACACTATTTCTGGCGTATAAAGTTATAACATTTTACTATATACTCAAGCGTTTCTGTTATTTAGCGGCTGTCGTTCGAAACACAATCCACTGAAAAATTATATATGACGTTTATGTTTTTAATTTATTCCACCTTCTATTCATTTCGCTGTTTGCACAGCTAAAATAAACTGAAGCATTCGACTTCAAAACACTGACAGTTAATAAATGCACCAACCTGCCCTGCAACACGAGACGCTGTAACTCATTATAGAAAGGAAACTCGTATCGTCCACGACTGTGCCATTTTAACTTGACCCGGCATCAACGAAGCTCAAGGTTTTTTCTAGCACTAGTATTTTATGAAGTACGAATGAAATGACAATGTCATTGGAGAAACGAACCCCTGGAAAAATAAACTGTCTTCAAGGGCAGGTTTATGTCTTAATGCAGATAAAGTAAATATACATTGTAGACTTTGTAAAATTCATAAAGCTACAGTTTAATATTTTCACGCCTGCTCTTAGAATTAAATGCATGGAAGCCGCATCTGGCAGAGAGGTAATAAAATAGACTGTAATACATTAAACCGTTAAAGGTTCAGTTATCAGTGTTTGGTTACTTAGTTGCTCTCTGTTTCTTCAAAATCATTAATCAATACCAAAATTGTTTTCAGTTAAATTTGACATGAACTGAGAATAGCCTCTTCGTAGTTTGTCAGTCTACTTGTCATTATGTTCAACTGAGCAGTTTTTATCGCTCTGCGAGTGGGCAAGACGAAAGCAAATACTGCCCTCTGTTAAGTTACCCGTGCGGCCGGGCAAGACGAAGCAAATACTGCGTTCTGTTTAGCTACCCGAGAAGATAAGATGGACCTATTTCGCCCGCTAGTATTTCCGCGCAAAAATTCTCTGAAGCCATATAATAAATTCTTTATTGATCAATAAATGAATAAAGGGGTTTAACTTAGTTTCTAAAAAAATATGATTCTGCGCATGCGTCAGTGGGGGAGTGAAACACAGAAATTTGGTTTAGTTAAGTTAGCTGATAAGGTAAATTGTTCACGGTATCTCTTAACGGTGACCAAATTACCTATCAAAATAATAACTTGATAAAACTGATAAATTATGGATCTGAACTTCTTCTAAAAACGCAAAAAAAGTACTTAGCCAATATCCAGACATCCTGACCTCACACGCGGTCAATAACGCATATATCTCACGGTTCCACTCACTGACATTCGAGAGATTAAGCATCGATCGCGTTTGTTTTTTCCGCGAACGGCAAAAATCCAACTTTTACTGTCTGTCGTTTACTGCCGTTTATTTTTCTACGTGAAATCGAGTAGTTTCGCGTTTGTCATGAACATGTGTACTTAATTATTTTAGATTTTTCTAGTGGATTTATTAAACGATTCGAGGAAAAGAAAAGATAATCAACTGAAAGCTGCCGTTTGCCGTTTGCAGTTTGCCGTAGAACGCGGTGCTTAATTTCTGTCAGCTTGGGCATTTTTTTAAGACAATTTTCAAACACTATTCCTGATATCGAATTGGAATAATTTTTGTTGCGAGCCGTAATAATATGTCGGTTGGCGATCCATACAAATATATGCCACGAAAGCGAGACGAGAGTATTTGGACTTCTACGATATAAAGATGGGCTTAGCCTAACAGCGGAGCTCTCTGAGCAGAAAGGATGATGATATTTGGAGTATTTGGACTGCTACAAACGCACTCTCAGGGACTGTTGAGAACATTGGACAACATGACGCCCGCGCGGGAAATTGCCTTCAAACGCGGAAAATTCGAGCGGTCATTTTTGTGCGCGCGATCGGTTTCGCGTTTCTCTCGACTATGATTATGGCCCTGAGAGAAAAGACAGTTTGCTTATTTTCCACTATTATATCTCTTCATTAAGGTTTGTTATCAAGTCAGCATAAAAATACTGAAATAAATGTAAAAGACTACGGAAAAAGCATTTCTCGACCAAACTTGTAGAAACAAAGATCGTCATCTCCGTCGGTCAACACGACGGACCGTTTTTTTTTTTCATCCAGCTCTCCCATTCAACAAATAAAACACCTGAATTGTAAAAACCTAAACAATCTATAATAAGAAAAAAATTATATGAAGAGATATTTCATCCTGTTTACTTAATTTTGACAAGATTGATAGCTTTAAGTCGTATCAATTGCTTTGTTTTTTATTTTAGGACCTACGCTATAGTAAAGCTCTGAAATTAGTTCCTATTTTGTCAGGACCGTCCAGCTCATCGTTTCGGTGAAAAGCTTTTCGGAAGAGCTTAGTCATATTTAAAATTCGTAATAAATTAGATTAGCGTTTTCTTAAGTAAAATGTCGCCTCCGACTGAAGTGTCGTTTTGGGTCGGTACGAAATAATGCCAGCTAAGATTTTTCGGAAAGGCGACTAAAAAAGCAGCTAGCAAGTTGCCGCTGAAATATTCAACTAAAAGAACCGAAAAACTTAAACAGTATTTAGCTTTCACACAGGTTCCTTTAACGGTACTAAAATGATATAGAAAAAACAGTGCAACCAGATGTTTGGCCAAGAGTTTTAATTTACATTCATCTTTGGTTACCACTGTTTTGTACACTAGTTTTTATGGTAATATGTATACAATTGACATTTTCAGCCATCTATCTTAACACAACAACCAGATGAAAGTGGTTTACATGCAGAGAAGTATCTACTTCACCGAAAAATGTCCGAGCGAACGTCCCAACAAACAGATAAAATGAAATAATTTATTATCTCTGTTATGAACTTCCTTTGTTGAATTAACAGAGGAAAAGAACTCTCTGCTTATATAAACTTCAGCAAGTCAAGTTTTTATTATTACATTTTCGTATTTGACAGTAATTGAAATGGCGGTTAAGCCTATGCAAACTCTAAGACACAATTCGTCAAAAAATATTAAAATAGTTTATTAATTTAATTTATATAACGTCCCGCTATAACGATATCACCGCATAAAGCTGGCGCGTCAACCGCTTCCTATTTATCGTATGTTCACAACGGCGGACTCCATGATAAAATCGTTTCCTTTTCTCATGGAGCTTGCTTTATCATAGAGTCACTATTGACGAAATAAAAGGAAAGTCTAAAAAGGACCAATCTTTGACTATGGTAGTACAGAGTTGGTTTACTGAATTGGGAGTCTGGTATCCGGGAATTTCTTTGACATTCAAAGCAAACTTTATGACATTAATTTTGTAAAAAGAGTTTTTATTAAACTCGTTCGATTTCGTTTTTTTAATTTGATGGTAATGACATATCATACTCAAATGAACGTGGCAAAGGTTTACCACGAACTTGTTTTAAATTATAATTATTTATAAAAATCCAAAGCGCTTGAAAGGACGCAAATGCAAGCTTATTGAGTTGAAATTAAATTCGCAAAGCAGCTTTTTGAGCCACGTTTTTGTTAGGAAAGTTAACAGAAACCGACATCGAGTCACAACAATGTTATACGCAAACTATACTAAATGAATAATATAGAGCAAGTGCCTTTTTACGTTTTCGTCACATCCGTTGATATCCGGGGGGACTCGGGTATCAACGATGTGACAGGAGTGCTCGTCGTACTTTTTAGGGGTCAAAATTTTTAGATTGGTACCGCTTAGGGTGCTAAAATCTAAAATGGCCACCGTTAGAATTATCGCGGTACCTTTTAGGTATCAGTTGAGCCGAACGAATATGAACTGTAATTTGTAACGCAACTAGTATTCATATGTTGTTTTAGAATTGCTAGGGTAAAACTCTATTTGAGCCACAAACGGATAGGGTGTTTTTCGAACATTTCCGGCGAACTCCCTTCGTCATTATTATTATTAATATTTTTTTTTTGTATTTTACATTTCTAAGAGTCTCCCCGGGGCTGATAAGGACCTATCAGGGATTACGGGGAAGTTATTTCCCAGCAAACAGGGAAGCTGGATGAAAGTGAGTCCGTCGGGAGTCGCTTTGCTTGTCACTAGATAAAAGAGGAATAAAATTGGGAATTTTGATAACTGTATTCAGTAGTTTTTGTTCACTATTCAAATGCAAAAACAGAAATCTTTCTCTTTCTTCCCTGTTCAGGAAAACCGTTTGCGATGTTTCCTCTATCACCAGAAACAGAAGAAGGAGTTATTCTTTCTTCTTCAGCTTTTTGGTCGAATTTGTTTTCACTAACGACAACTTGATCGGGATCCTCCGTTTTGGCGGAAAACTCGTTCCTATTCCGTTCCTGTACATTAAACTCGTAGTTTGTAACTTGATCTGGAAAGCGAACGAGAGAAGTTTTCTTTTTCTTTGTTGTTACACCGTTGCTAAGGTTTTCAAGGTTCTCCGATGTATTTGAATTCCTTAGTATTCCACCTTGAGAACAACTAGATTTTTTTCTGGGAGTAACTTGTCTATCTTTGCTTTCCATTTCTTCTTTAGTAACTTCGTCTTCAAAGTGAACCACGGACGTCTTCTTCGGACGAAATGTTTCAGAGTTTTCATGCCTTTTCAGTAATTTATCATCCTTTGCCTTTTCAATTTGTGTGTTTCCGTTTTCGTCACCGTCAAGATCTTTGCTATCTTCTCTCATATCACCTGAGTCTCTTTGCTCATTGGGTGCATCGTTCTCAATCACATCACGTGACGAGTCAAAATTTGCCCATAGGCTGTCCCATGATTTGTCTTCGTATGGTGATAATAAATTTTGCCCACTGGGCGTGCCTTGTTCATTAAGATTGCTGAGCACAGTCGGTGAGGGCGTTATGACTCCAAGAGTGATAGAACTAACCGATGGACGCATCGGGATATTTTTGTGCGGCCGAAACAGAATAATATAAATCTTTGGTCCAAAAATACTTGCCCAGGTTAAAGTGCCAATAAATATCAGCATTAAACCTGAGATAACAGTTCGATACCAAGCCGTGGTTCCCATGTATGATGGAATGTACACGAGAATAGTGATGCAAATAGTAGTCATGTTGAAAGCTATTAATCTGGATTCGTTGTAGTTCTGAGGAACCTTCCGCACGAGGAAAGCTTGATATGTACAAACAACGACCAGACCAGCGTTGTAAATGAGCCACAAAGAAAATCCAATTTTACTTCCGGCGAGATTGCAGACGAGCGAGGCCTCTTTTGAAGATTCGGAATATATGACTTCCGGAAATACGTGACTCGGAGATCCAAACACCCAGGCAACTGAGAGCATGAGCTCTGTGGTAAGCAGACATCCTAGCATGAACAGCTGCCAGTGATTACCAAGGCAACGGATGGTCCCTGTCTGAAGAAGCTTTTCATTGAAAATCCTGGAAACTCTGTTTGTTCTGACGAGGATGGTACCTGTTAATGTTAAAAGCACAGCACGTGAGTACAGGCTCCCGAAAAAACTCAAGATCTAGATAGCCGATGCCTATATACGTTTAAACCGTTCTTCATCGATTAAGGTGGCTCCATATAGTTATTGGCCAGTCTTCCAAATAAAACATACACGATCTTATTGCTGTCTTTCGAGAGCTTTGTTTCGCGATGCTAGGCATAATATACAAATACACGTAGCTTAGGCTTTCTCGTTTACGGGGAAGTCTAATTTGGCAGTCTTGTCTCGTTACCATGGCAACCAATGATTGAGTTGTTGGGCTTGTTGTTCAAGGCTTGCAAACCTCTCAACGGATTTTCTTGGTATTAACACAGTAACTATTCACAATTTTTGGTGAAACAGAAGGGGGGGGGGGGGGGCTTAACATGACTTCGTCCCTACTCTTGCGTAAACGATCTGTCAGGTTTGCAGGCTAATATACAAACATGCTCATGTGACTTACCTACTACCAGCACAAAGCACAGTCCAAAGATGAACGGAAGAAGTTTACACGAGATCTTTGAAGGCTTATAAATAACATAAGAAAGTGGCGTGACATAGAACAAAGCAATCCCCAAGAGAAGAACATGACAAAGCTGCCTGCTCGCTGCCCTTACAACTGCTGTTCCTCGGAATTTTATGAAAACAGCGCACGTGCAGACCACGAGAGCAAACCCAAATAAGGACAGGGACACAATCACCACAGCCCAAGCCTCGTTCAAATGCAGGTAGCTTGCTTCGATGGGATTGCAGTCCGAGTGGTCAGCGGTAGGCCAGGTTCCTTTAGGGCAGTCAACACAGTTGGTCGTGTGTGACGTATTAGTGAAGGATTTCCCGTTACACTTTGCGCAATCCCAACAACATTCTGGGAACTGTGATTTGGCAATCATATACTCCCCTGGAAATGAAAAAAAAAAAAAACGTTTTCAGGTACTCAACCTCGTTCCCAGAGCTTTCCCCATCCCAACTTTAAAATCAAGGGCTCCTTATTAGCCAACTCGAGCTTACGAACCTTCTCACCCTCCCCTCGCTTAGGCGTTTTGCTCCACCGACCCTCCATTCCCTGCGTCCAAATTCCCACCCTCCCCTCCCTCCAACGCGGTCCTCATGGTTAAGGCAGGTGACCATTTGATATCTTGGGCTCAATGTTTACAGCCGATTGACCGTGTAAAAATTTGCATATTTTCCCCGTGTGCCATAACTCGTTCAATGCTTCTCGCATTCACGAGTTAAAAGGGGAGAAGCCCTGGGACAAGGTTTCTCAAGTACTGTCCATAGAAACATATCTCTATATTAAACACGAAGTTCCGGTACTAAAGGAGCCTGGCCTGGCCATTCTCACCTCCAGTCGTCAATCAACCACTGAAGCATAAACAACTGACAAATAACATGCGTCATTACTAAGACCATTGCTAACACAATTTGGAAATACTTTATGAAAGCTATATCAGAAGTCTTTATGAACTTCTATTTCTTTTTTTGCTTAGGTAAAATCTTGGTTTTATTAGAGTTTTGAAGCAAATTGTATTTAAAGGACGCGCAAGTTAACCACGTTTTGTGACTGAAAGACGCCGTAATTTGCATTTCACACCCAAAAGTTATGAAATGGGGTAGGAGCTAAGGCTTTTATACCGGAACTTCGTGTTTAAGTGTGCTAATCCGGACACTAATCAATGCTACTGGAGTGGGTGAAGCAAACAACTCCACGTCTGCTGGCATTTGAGCTAGGATGTGATTGGTGGATACATAATTGACATGGTGAAGTCAAATCGAAATGTTCCCAGATTCTGCCTCCTTGAAAACCTACGAGCAGTACGTCTTTCTCTTCATGGGTCGTTCTTTCCCGCTCGGGCATGGCGCATATTCTACGAATCGTTCATAAAGATTCAGTAGAGAAGAAAAAGGGATTCCCGCATTGTGGTTTTTAAAATGTAGTTTTAAAGTTCATAAGCTTGTAACTTTTTTAACATATTTTTTCATTCTCGTGAGTATTGCTGAAACTGATTCAATATGTGATTCCCACCCCTTAAACACAATAGTCAAAAAGTGAAAAAGGAAAGCTGGCCAATGAGAATGAGTTATTTTATCAATAGCCTGCAATGCAGTCTGGGAACGCGCGAGCCTGGAATTCGTTCGTATGCTTAGCTGTCCTGTTGGATTATTGGTATTAAAGGAGGCGTGGAAGAGGCAGGAGAGAGAGGCGAAAAACATTACCTTTCTTGCAATCGTTACTGCAAATAGAGACTGGAAGTTCAAAAGAATCGTTCTCTGAAATCTTTGAAAAGTTAAAATTCAGAGATAACGTTCCACTCCATGTACCAACTCTTACATATTTAGAGCTTCCTTTGCGCACATGATAAATATCGTATTGACCTTTCGTACTGCCCTCTTCGTCATAGAAAATACGTTCTTGCGAAAACCCGGAAAAGTTTACTTTTTCTATGTACTGTGAAAGGTCCCTAAGGTCAACTTCACTCCATTTCTTCGCGCATGCGCTTTTACTGCAGTTAAGCTTCAGATGCAGCGCATGCGCCACGGAGAATACAGCATCCATGACATAAGACACGTAGCCGTCATGGTGAACTTCGGAATGGCACTGATCATCGCTTTCTCGATCGCAAATTAAACTTTTATTGCAATCAGCAGCCCATGGGTTATCAGTGTTGTTTTTCATGAGGCGATGCATGAAGTATGAATCAAACTTTGGCATGGGAATTATTGGAAACCTTAATCCAATGATCGAATGGAAGATGTCTCCGGCGTCTTGAATGACCTCGGTAGACCCTACCCAGCTGTCCGATGCGATGAACATGTAGTCCCTCAAAGATGCCCTTTTTGCTTCTTTGAAAAAATACACCGCGTCTGGAAATTCAGCGTACAGAATTATAACTCTCGCTAGTTCAAACTGCTTTATCTTCTTGAATATGTTCGCCATTTCTTGATGGGTTCCTTTCCGAGAGAACAACTCGTCAACTACAATGCACACGTGCTGGGATACGTGTTTATGTATCGTCTGCTTCAACGCTGTGATCCCTGATCTGCCATATTCATTATCCGAGGCTAGTATGACAATGAAGTGCCACTTTAACTTGTGAAGCAAGTCACTGACTGCTTGAGCTTGTAGGTTGTCCGAAGGAACCGTGCGATAAAAGTACTTGAACCGGCTTCTGTCGCTAAGGAGACGGCTGGTCGACGAATAACTGATCACGGGCACGTGAAACAAGCCAGTCAGGCTCGCTGTTGCCATGGTAACACCGCTGAAAGCTGCTCCAATGATTGCTGCCGTGCGCGATTTCCTTGAACAACATTCTGGAAGACAAGGGATGTTTTTAGTTAATAAAAAAAAACGCCTGAATACCTTAATCACTTTTTTTTTATTTCAACCCTTGGTTGATTCACCACGCAAAGTAAATTAAACAAGGTAAGAAGAATGACAATGTCGATAATATTAAAAGTTTTCTGACACTCATTAGAAAATGAAATACTTAATAAGCTTACTTTCTGTCATAAAAAGGGTCGTTCTTCTAATAATAGCAATGCCGAGGACTGCTGAAGATCGCTAATCATTGCTTATCGCAATATCTCTTCTTAGTATTAAGCATCTCTGAATCTTAATTTAAAAATCCTTAATTATGAGTAGGCGAGGTACTTTATAGTACGCGAATACATCCGCTTGTCATTAGCGGCCGGGAGCGCAGGCTAGGTACTTTATTAATTCACTTTTTAGCCATACGTGTGACATTTAAAATATTTTATGGTCATGTAAATGTGTTATTCCTAAACTACAATATTATATCTCAGCCCTCGGGATAAATTTAAGTTCTGCCAATATCCGTTTGAAATTTTAAAAAAAATGCTATTCGTAATTACTAATGTCTTATCCGTCCATATCAGGGAAAAATACAATTGATAAGAAGTCTGCATTGATAAAAAAGCTCTTTACATTACAATTTTGTCTTGATTTAATTTTATCTTATAGATTTCCTAGCCAGTCTTTTATCCTGGATTTATATATATTCCATTAAGATAATGAAGGTGGTTGAATTCAAATAGATAGGTAAATTGGCCGCATGTTCGTCCGAGCGTCATTTTATGATTGACACTAATTGTTTTAAACAGCTTTTTCGACAAAAGCAACCATAAAATATATTTTAAGCCGCGCTGAATTTATAAATTCAAAATTGTTCCTTGTTTTGCATGTCTATGTGAAATTAGAATCGCTTTTAATTTTGTGCAGTAAATATATATCGGTATTTTAAATAAACATCCTTATCGAAACTTGATGTTTACCGTTGCTGTAACCACTGGTTCAGTAAAAACTGTACCTTTTCTCAGTGTATGCGTTCGTGTTTTCCGCTCTTCAGTTCTTGTCGTTCTTGCATTAATTGATTCTATTGAGACATATAGATCCACTTTTTCTCAAGGATCTACTCGATTCCTTACTCATTCTTGATAGAAAATGTCTACCGAGTGAACACTGTTGAGAGAGCCGTTCTTGACATCTTGTTTTCGTGTTGTTTGAACAGCTTGATGTAAAATAAAAGCACAAGAAAGCATATACTTAGGTGAAAACAGCGAACTTTATTAATGACTCAGAAAATTTAAAACCTTAATAAAAAGACACTGAAAAGGTATTTCAATTACAGCAAAAAAAAAAGCCTGCCTTTTTTAACCGCCGGAATCAGTGATATTTTGGATGTTAAGCTGGAAGACATTTTAAATAGACATTTATTTGTCATGACAGAACGTAAAGCGTGTTTGTTTAGCTTACCTATCTTCGTGACATCAGCAAAAACAAGTTTGTTTTCGCTTTAGTCACCGCAACCTATTTTTCGCAAAGAGTCTAGCAAGACTAAAAATATAGCAATTTGATATGATATTGATATAATATATTGGGTACGGAAGTAGAGCTTCACCGGCGTAAAATGTTTAAACGTTAAATTTCATTCAATGCGGACAAAAGCCACCCACAGCATTACATTAGCCGGACTAATTTAGTCAGATGGAAAGCATTGTCATTTTGCCAGTCGATTTTCTGCTGTGTTCATGTTGTAGCGAAGCCATACATCGTGAAATTTCATGCAAGTTCAATACTATATAACAGCTGTCTTCAGAATAGTATATAGTATTCCGTTTTCCGTTATGATCAATGCACAATGACAACATTCTCTCCCGACAACGCGCACGCAAAAAAATAAAAGTTTCAGATTCAATACAATGACATGCAGTGATCATAATTATCAGTGTTGAAAAGCCGGTCGACTGAAAATGAAAAAGTTTATTCACTGCAAGAAGCTTGACAATAAATGCTATCTTAGCATTATCCATTAACAGGATTAATCCGCAAAACGCCAGTCCTTTGTATTTCTTAACCTATAAAGCTTGAATCAAGCAAACATTTCACATCGAACAGAACTCAGACTAGCCTTGGTGAGCGAAAGAAAAAATTCGTAAAATCTAAGCCAAGTGACATGTCTATAAACACAAACTACGTGTACTCAACTACCAAAACAGCTTTTGTGCTGTACGATTGGACGAAAACGAAAGTCACCGGACGATTCAAGTCGGATATATCTTAAAAGCAGTTCTTAGAATGTGTTGTATTTAAAACAAGTTAAGGGATTTAATGTATGAATAGAAAAAACTGAACGCGACAAAAGTTGTCATTAGGGTGAATATAGAGCAAATAAACGCGATGTTCTCCAGAAGTGCCACCGTTTGTCCGGCACGCTTATTTATAAGCGAAAACGTAAATTCAGGGATGTAGCAAATGAGAATAAATTTACCAACTTCAATTGGCGTACGTAGGGAGTAATATTTGGTGAAGAGGAACTTCACGGCCGTCGACGCTCAGTTATAAAATATGAACAGCATGATTGAATTCAGGAAATAAAGTTAACTCAATCGACTTTACACTTATATCAACAATGAATCAGCCCAACCTGACATATTGCTTTTTTCTCTCGTCAAGGACTTGGAATTTGTTGATCCGACAGCCGATCCGTTGAACTTTTGTCCTCTTCGGCGCAACCCATAATTGCTCCCGGTAGATTCGTCTTTGTTTTCGGCGCATTCTGCAAACTCGGTAGCGGTGAATGCACTTCTGATGAAGTCAAAACTTAAACTTTCCATAATGGCGTAGTCCACACTGCCACACGTATCTTTAATATCGACGCCGAGCGTTACACGAGGAAGCAAAGTTGGATCGCCGTTGATAAGCTTCACCGCATATAACATTGCTTCAACTCCTTTGTATCCACGCAGATGGAAAGCACCGCGGCATGAGGAGTTGCCGGGATGAGGGGCGAAATTAGGTGAGAAATGCACCGGAATAAGGCCGCCTATTAAGATATCGCCCTCAGTAGTAATGCCTGTGCTGGACCGCTTAGAATTCAAAGCGACAGAAAAAGAGGCAAAGAACAGCTCTGCTGCAGCGTCGAGAATAAAACTTATAATAAACAGCCTCATGGTTTCTAAGGACACTATTTTGTCAGACAACCAACGCTGTTTATGAAATTTTTTCGCCTAAAAACGAGCGTCGAATTCCGAGCTTTGCGTCGGTCGACCCGGTTTACCGCAAGACATGTTTTCCTGTTTAGTGGCGTGAATTTGGTTTGAGAAAAAATTGACAATTTATCAAGTAATCAATGGGAGTGTCGCCTGACACTTCGAGTTTTTGTTTGTCTATGACATGTCGAGGAAAACCATAACGCAATATTAAATGCTGGTGTCGTCTTCGCGATCTAATTAAAGTGCATCACCTGGCGCTCCCTGGCGCTTGAAACCAACGCACCTGCGCAGTACGGAAGAAACAACATCATAACTGAAAGCCCGCGTATCGGTCCCTTGACCAGCGGTCAGTTGTTAATGGAATCGTGGGTTCTCACCAGTGGAATATAAGAAAAGGAGCGGTTTGCTGATTGAGTGTAGAAAGTAATACTGCAATAGCCCTTTTCGCGGTTAACCTTTGTCATTTGCATTACAATAAAAATCCAAGTGGTTGCGTGGCAATTTTGGGCAATTTTGTAGTTTCTGCCCTAAATTGCCTGGCAATCATGTTGATTTTAATTGTAAGGCAAATGAGAAAGGTTAACCGCGTAAAAGGGCTATTGCTTTGGTTTTGCGTTGCTACGCTTTGTGATTGGCTAAAAAATATCGCACCACTTTCTCGACCAATCAGAAGTAAAACCAAACCAATGGCAACTTGCTCGCACGCGTTTTCCCGCGCTTGGCGCCGGCTACATGTATTTGCATCGAGTTCTGATTGGTTCAATGGAGTGTTTGCGTCTGTTGTGATTGGCTAGAGTGATTACTTTGCCGTTTTGGTTTTACGACACTGAACTGAAAACAACTCTACTACCAATAATTGCTGGAAGCTTATGAGCGAGCAGCACACTAATCTGACAGGATCCCTGTGCCCGATGGGATCCCTGTGTTGCCTGAAGTAATGACAGCACAATCTCGCTTCTACGGATTTTTGCTTGTCACGATGATTTTGAGTATGCGTGTGTCCAGCGGTGTCACTATAACTTCGAAGCGCGCGCTGCTTGCGCAACAATGTTGCGTTGCAGGTTGTAGCCCTGATGTTTCGTGTATTACCATCAACGTGAGCGCAACAAATGTTCATGTTGCAGAAAGAACAAGCGGTACATACACCATACATTAACTTTATTTCAGCTCGAATTTACAGAGTAGCCTGTTGGCTAATACCGTAGCTTGAGAGAAAAAAAACAACATTTAAGTATCAAACTTACAATATGTAACTTCTAGTAATAGAGCAGTTTTAAATTGAGTGTGAAAAGTAATTACACGGTTGCTTTGTTTTTTCACTGCTACGCTATGTGAATGGCTAAAAAATCTCGCACCACTTTCTCGACCAATCAGAAGTAAAACCACAACCAATCGTGACTTGCTCACACGCGTTTTTCCACACTTGGCGCCGCCGACATGTAATTGCTTCGAGCTCTGATTGGTTCATTGGATTGTTGACGACTGCTGTGATTGATCAGAGTAATTACTTTGGTTTTGGTTTCACCACACTCAATTAAAAATTGCTCTATTATTAAGACTGTGATTGGTACAGGTATTCTTAACAGTAAGCATGCATGGGAACAGAATTACTGTCCGCTCAAGCCCGGTTTCCATATGATCGCTACGATCGCTGCGATCGCTGCGATCTTAGAAAAAAAAAGTTCAGCGATCGTAGCGATCATATGGAAACCACTCTCCAGCGATCGTAGCGATCATAGCGATCGTTGTCGCTGCGATCTCAGATCACAGCGACAGCAAAAATACCAGGATGCACTGCGTACGCTCACTCATTTCAAGGTGGCTGCCAACACGAACGCTGAGGGTGCGATTTGACCCTTTTTTATGGAAGAAGTGCAAGATCTCTCGAACCCAAAATCTATGGGTTCTCTGTCTTTCCTGTCTTCTTCTACGTTGAAAAACATCCATAAATAAAAAAAAACAAAAACAAGCTTCAAGTAGGAGTCGACGACTCACAGCCGCCATGTTGAATTTCAAGAATGGCGCGAACGATTTTGTCAGACCCAGGTCTCCTCGATCTTCATTCACTTTCCCAGCGATCGTAGCGATCATGTGGAAACCATCAATCGCTGCGATCGCTGAACTGTCTTTTTTTTATTTCCTCCAAAACATACCCCCAAATCTCCCAACAATTCAGAAAACACCCCATGCGTAACACAGATTCATGGGACGATCATAGAGTTTGGATTGCTTGAAACGCTAACGAGATATTTAAGGGACGGACCATTATTTTTTTGACGGGGGGGGGGGGGGGGGGGGGTGGGGTGGGGTTGGAAAATTTTGAAATAAATTGTTTGCAGAGGCTATAAACACTGAAATAAATTGTATGCAAGCAAAAAATAAAGAAAAAAATTGTTTGCTGGAAGTATAACAGTTGGACGGAGACACAAAATAAATTGTTTGCAGCAGGTGCCGCATATAAAAAAAATGTTTGCATGCGAAAATTTTCCAACCCCCCCCCCCCCGCCCCCCCCCCCCCCCCGTCAAAAAAATAATGGTCCGTCCCTAACTGTAATTAGACAGCTGTAATTGGCTATATAAGCGGACATCGTATTAGGTGGTTATCCTCCATAAGCGGACGATAGCCTTAAGTCCCAAAATTATGTTCCCATCAGTGTTTTTTGTAAGAAATACCTGTATTAAAAGGACACCTCTGTAAAGCGGAAGACCTATAAGATAACAACGGTCTGGACCACCTCGGACACTGATTGAGAATTATATAACGTAATGTCGACACTTAGAAGTTTATTTTCAATAAATTTTTAAGTGTAAAAACGAAAATCAAAAATCCCCACTCAGGATTGAACCTGTGACCTCAGCTAGGCTTAGACAGCTTACATAGCCTACCGTACCACTGTACCACCTAGCTTCTCGGGTTGCTTAGTCCTAAAGTTAACTATATAAACTGCTAACCCCAACCTCAACTGAAAGCTAACCAGTTACTCCGTTATATAAGTCTCAATAAGGTGTCCGAGGTGGTCCAGGCCGTTGTTATCTAAGGTCTTCCCTGTGAAGCGGACACAGACACCTAAAAGTTGACTTAAAGGGCTCTTACTTTTGTTCAAAACCTACAATAAACGGACAGTTTAATTTAATATAGACTCGAGCCAATGAAGACAAAATCAATTTATTTTTTCTGAGGTCAATTCAACAAAACTTTTACAAGCGTAATTTACAAGTGTAGCTATTGTTTCAAAGGCTGAAAACAATAGCTACCCTTGTAAAGTTTTATTGAATTGACCCCTGGTCTATTCGACTAGCTGAGAGCATAGAAAGCGCACACTGAACGGAAGAATAAAATCAAAAGGAGCCAGTTTTAACCTTATCGATAGGTTGTGTTGTTGTTGGACTATTCTCGTTACCATGGATAGGAGACTCGTTGTCATCAAACTGCAAAATTAATAACTTGCCCCAAACAAATGAACTACAGAAACTATCCATGTGGCTTGGAAGCTCAGTTGATAGAGCATTGCACCGGTATCGCAATATCATGGGCTCGAATTCCGTTCTAGCCTGAATATTTATCAGGTTGCTATTTCAACTGGGTAAGTTGATAGCACACTGCGAGGATCACAAATTTCACTCATGTTTATCCGCAGTTCACATATATGATTTTCATATATTCACATTCATAGAAACTAAAGTGATAACGAGACTGTTCATATTAGTACAGGTCCCATCCATCCACATTCTTGAACTGTAGTGAAGTAGGAGACTGTCTTGATGTGTTTTGGTTGTCAAAACTGACTTATTTTGCCTGTTTGGTTGTACAAATTAGTATATTTTACATAGTAATTTGATCAGTTTTTCACTTTCAATAAAAGGAATGAACAAAAACGCACTGTATAAGTCAACGACAACTTGCAACGCTCATTATAACTCTATGTGGCATCAATTATAATTATGACGCTTTCTATATTTGGAAACTTGTTTTAAGTGGACATCACGAGGGTGTCCGCTTTAAACAGGTTTCAACTGACTATACAACGTTTAAAAAAAAGACAGCTGTATTTGGACATCCATGTTGCGCGCGCGTCATGGGAATTTTGACCTTTTTGTTTCAAAACTGCCAATATTGAAACTAAGTACCTTTATCATATATAAAATGCTTATAGAATGCTAAGAAGAAAACATCAGCCATAATCTGACTTTTAGCGAGTTTTCCAAGACACATGGCGATAAACCACAGGATACCCAAGTGAGAATCAACAATAATCTGAGTTTTAGCGAGTTTTCCAAGACACAAGGCTATAAACCACAGGAAACCCAAGAGATAATAAACCATAATCAGAGTTTTAGCGAGTTTTCCAAGACACAAGGCTATAAACCACAGGACACCCAAGAGAGAATCAACCCTAATCAGAGTTTTAGCGAGTTTTCCAAGACACAAGACGATAAACCACAGGACAACCAAGAGAGAATAAACCATAATCAGAGTTTCAGTGAGTTTTCCAAGACACAAGACGATAAACCACAGGACACCGAAGAGAGAATCACCCATAATCGTATCAAGAAAAGCGGGTCAAATTCGACAACAAAAGCTATTGTATTCTTGATCGTTTTTGTCCATGTAAGGGCAAAAACGATTAACGGTGAAACAATGGCTTATAACAAGCGAGGGAAATTCAAAATTTCCGATGAATCTTCGGCGGGACCGAGCTAAGTGGCAAGTTCCCCCGTGAAACTAGAACAACAGCGAGGAATAAAAATTCCTCTGACAACAACACATTGGTTGCGTTCTTAAGGTTTAAACGAGCTTCGTTCTCATTTATAAATCATTCAAATCTTGTAGCCGCGCAAACAGTTGTTACGCGAACGTGTTGCTTTATTCCTCATGCCTGAAAGTCTATTTTGAGAGACTAACGGCAGCTACTTTCATCGGATAACAAACCAGCAATGTACTCAACTCGTTTTATTTTGGATTTGTGTTTTACTACGGCTTTTAATTTAGATCCGAGGTGAAAGCATTTAAATCTCACGCCGCGGAAAATTATTGTTTATGTAAATATGTGTTTTTATCTTTATTCATGAATGCACATGGCTTTTTGAAGCAAAAAAAAATAACACCTCCCTAAAAGTCACACCTTTGCGCTAAAGTGCGCTTGTATGAGCGCACATTCTACCGAAATGAAAACGAAAATCTTAGACAGAACCAGTTTTATGAGTCTATTTCGGAAAGATACACGCGCTCAGGTTGTCAAGCCGAAGATTTTGCGATCATGCACGAACTTTTCGGCGTGGTTTCGGCAGTGTCACTTAAAACAAAAGACCTATTGTTTAAATCTTAATGTGCGAATTTGACCCGGTACAATAGACCATTTCTTGATACGATCCGTTTTAGCGAGTTTTCCAAGACACAAGACGATAAATCACAGGACACCCAAGAGAGAATAAACCATAATCAGAGTTTTAGCGAGTTTTCCAAGACACAAGATGATAAACCACAGGACACCCAAGAGAGAATCAACCGTAATCAGAGTTTCAGCGAGTTTTCCAAGACACAACGCGATAAACGTAAAAAAATGGCCTATTTTGTTCAAGTTACAATCCATTTCCATCCTGGCCATCTGCATCCCAAGACACCTTGGTACTCTTAGAGCACTAGTAGAATAATTTTAAACAAAACTGGACCATTATTTTTGGGTTTTCACTGATATAAAGATGTATTTTGGCTTTTAAAGTAACTGTCACTAAAAATGGTGATATAGCCCCATTAAAGCTAATAACTTCACAAATTATGCTGCTGGGCTGCTAATCATCATGTGAATAACTCAGAGAATTACTGCTCTAACTCTTCCTTTGTAACCTCAGCTCATTGTGTTTTAGGGTATGTTCTATTACCTACCAGGACAGATGCAATTTTTTTTGGAGGTGATGACCAAGGTGATGTACGTTGTTGACAGCAGAGTTTTGTGTATACTCTATTGACATTTCTTCAAAATATATTGAAGTTGAGTAGCGAGTGCGGTCCTGATGCCAACGTCGATGCTGATGATTATGTAAGGGATAATGCCTGAGCTCCGAGGCCTTCTTAAAAATAATGACCGAGCGCGTAGCGCGAGGTCATTATTTTTAAGAAGGCCGAGGAGCGAGGGCGTTATCCGTTTTAAAGCACCTTTTCATTGTTTTAAAACAAGCAAACCAACGAGTTGCTATGAAATTTTGCTCATTAGTGACAGTAGTGATTGTCAGGGGTGTTGTGAGTGCTATCTATGTTGGAATTTTTAATAAATTATGCTGATGTTTTAAATTGAGAAGATTTTAGAAAATCACTGAGGTGGAACAGTAGGTCATTATTGTGGTCAGTGAGGTGGAACAGGAGGTTATTATTTTTAATAATAACTTCCTGTTCCACCTCAATGACCACAATAATGACCTGTTGTTCCATTTCAGTGAGCATTTATGCGGATTATTACAAATAATAACCTGTTCAAAACAATAAAAAGGTGCATTAACTCTCTTTAGTAAATCGTCTTTGTTATCTTTTGACGGTTAATGCCATAATTAGCAATCGATGTCTTTTGTAATGGTGGATGCCATGTCTACTTTGAGTTTATGCTTTATGCCTGGATTGGTACGAATGAAGGCTATCATTAATTAGTATATACTAAAACAGTGGTTAGCATTGTTGGAGTGCTCTGATTGACTACTGAAACTCGAGATAGCAAGTGCTATTCACCTCAAAGCAATTTGCGCGCGAAAATTATAATCGTTGGCATGAATAAATGAGTTCAAAATCATTATTTTCGTGCTATATTATCTCACTGTTTTAGTAAATACTAAAACAACTTTTCACCTCAGTGTCGGTGGCCAGTGGATATTTGGGCGATAAAGTGATTATTAGACCTGAGTTTCATTCACACTTAGGTTAGATATAGGGATAGGGTCAGACTCATCACCCGTTATAAATGTATTAGTTAGAAAAGCACCTTAATCAAATTTTTCATGGTTTTGGCGTTCGAGCTAATTTAAGTCATGTTTGACCACAGCCACATTTGCATTTAATATTTCAACATTTCTTGTTCAATATGGGATCCTGGCATTTGCCAAATTTGAGTGCCCAGAATCTCAGAGTACTTAAATTATTAAAATTTCCGGGGGTGGCATACCCCCGGACCTTTCTAGAAAGGCGCGGGCATGCGTGCCAAATGGGCGCTATGCAAATTTTTACTTCCCCCTCTTTCTAAAATTCCTGGATCCGCCCCTGTGGATAGTCGATAGTCGAGCATCACGCGACCGGCGATCAACCGAGCAACATTTACATTTACATTTACCAAAATGAGAGCAGTCCCTCTCTTCGAGGCTTATGTGCTCTGGTCGCGGTCAAGTTCTTAAAGTTCTTAATGCGTCAGCTAACAAACCGCACTCTTAAAAGAGTTAATATTAGGAGCCGTAGCCAACATGGCAGGCAAATTGTTCCAAGCGAAAGGAATATGAGCCAGTTTATTGGTACATTTTGAAAACAAATAAAATGAGCAAATAGCCTAAAGTAAAATAAAAGTAAATAATAATTATATTGATCCTAACTTGCTCGACAATGCAAAGAAAATGCTCGGTGACAGGACTGCTTGATTACTCTTTGCCAGATTTTATATTAATATATAACTTTTTTTTATTTTTACCTTTTCACTGTGATTTTTTATATTCTGTCTATACCTGAATTATTTTAAATATTAGCTTATTATTAAAGTGGTTTTCAGTTGAGTTAACCTTGTTTTGTATTTCTAAGCTTTGTGATTGGCCAAAAAATCTCGCGCCACTTTCTCAAAAATAATCAAAACCAATAATTACAATGACTTGCTCGCACGCGTTTTCCCGCGCTTGGCGCCGGCTACTTGTATTTTCTTCGAGTTCTTATTGGTTCGTTGGAATGTCTGCATCTGTTGTGATTGGTCAGAGTCATTACTTTGGATTTGGTTTTATGACGCTCAATAGAAAACCGATCTTTGTAATTAGATTAGACTACATTATAGTATTAGTATATTTTTGTAATCTTGCTAATCATTGTAATACGCATTAGATTCTACTTATGTGTTATTTTGTGCAGTATAAGTATTGAACATTATTACTGTTATTATTATATTACCATATTATTATTATTTAATTATTATAATTATAATCGCATCGATAACACAATTCGCGATTGTGATTGGTTATCCGCGGGCCTATTTCTTACGTAATAGGTGCCCGGTCACCTGGTTGTCCATGCAATTACAGTTGTCTAATTACAAGTTTTTGTAATTGGACACCTACATTACGCGCGCGTCAATCAGTGCACTTAATAGGTTCTGGGTTTTCGCTGTTTTCCTCGTGCTTTCAAACTGACAGAAAATATCCTTGACGTTTTGAGTGCAAAAAACTCCACATAGACTTATTTACCGGTAATCTCGAATTTTGTTATTAATGCCATTAATATATTAGTAAATGAACTTCGTGTTGTACCATTCACGGGTTATCGAGTTCGTAATTTTAAATCGTACTCGCGCGCGATTTGAAATTACTCGCCCGATTACTCACAAAATTGTACTCCACTCAGTCCAGTTACTATTTAACAATTAGACCCGTAGCCCGAAAGGGCTACGGGTCAATAGCCCGTGAGGCGAAGCCGAATGGGCTATTGACCCGTGGCCCTTGAGGGCGAAGGGTCTAATTGTTTTAGTATCACCCAACTAGTCGGACAGAAAAAGGCAATAATAAAAAAAAGCAATTGCAAGTTGAAGAAATATTTATTTGGGAATAAAACGAAAAATAAAACCGGCGAATCTCGCTACTCGATGACTATTACTCAATAGAAAACTTCTCAGTTTTGTTGCTACAGTTTATTAAAGTAAATATAGGGAAATTTGCCTAAAATAAATATTAACTTATCTTATCTTTTCTCGGTCCGGAGCATGCGTGATCTGGCCGCGGACGGCCACGGTTTTTGACGGTCCGGTTAATTCTTCCCTCGACTGATTGTTAAATGAAAACTTGTTAATAATGCCTGAATTATTTGGGCTCTCGATCAGTGCCAAGACTTAGATGGGCAAGAAAAAAAGAGAGGTGACAGAGGATCAACAGAAGAACAAGAAGATAAGACAGCAGCCAAACGTCCCAACATGGCGGACGACCAAGATGACGAACTACGAGGCGAAGAGCAAATCAGTCCCAGTCTTATCGTTATGCACACCATACTAATAGATATACAAGCCACAGTACTCAATATGTCAAAGGAACACACTAAACTGGTAACAGAAGTGATGGAATTAAAAACATCGTCCAAGAGACAAGAAACTCATATCGACAATATGAAGAAGACTCTCGACGCAGTGATTAAGGCAAACGAGCATTTGACGAAGGAACTTCGTACAGCGAAAAAAAGAATAAAGGAATAAGACGATGAAATTGACGACTCTTTGGATACTCTAGAACAATACTCGCGAAAAAAAAAACCAACCTTGAGATTGTGGGGATTCCGGAAGGCGTATGCGAGAACGAGGAAGCAATACTTAAGTTGGCCACGGCTTTAGAAGTCGACATTAACTCCGAGGATATTGATATATGCCATAGAGTCAAAAGAAAAAACAACAAACCAATAATTGCCCGCTTCGTAAGTCATAAAGTTAAATCGGCTCTTTACAAACAACGCACGGAACTAAAAAATATAAATTTCGCTCAGTTATTTCCAAACGCTTCAATTGCTGCAAGAGTTCAGGCAACCGACATTTATATTTATATGAGAATCTAACGGTCCATCGAAGAAATCTAGTTAGACTGGCCAACCTCAAGAAAGAAGGAAATTTGTTGCAGGGAGTTTGCACAATCGACGGGAAAATATTTGCAAAAACATCGCCAGATGGACGACCCTTTAGGAATAAATCTGAAGATGACTTGGATAATCTTTGACTGTAAATGACGGGTAGGATCTATGAGGCCCTGTTAGGGTTTTAAGATTATGGATTATTAGGGGTTTTTAGAGAAAGGATACGGATTATTGGCTACTAAATTTAAGGATTACGGATTATTTGCGTCCTCATTTTAAAATTACGGATTATTATCGGTCATTATCACATAGATTGCTTTTTACATAAAAAAGGATAAAAGGTCATAAAGAGAGGTAAAAGTCATACAGAGAACGACAAATATTTATCTCCAGTGGCCCCTCCGGTGCTCCTAGTCAACATTCCGAGCCCGCGATCCTTCGCGGTGGTTGTCGCCAGTCGCTAAGTCTTCTGGGTAATATACTCAAGATGGCGGGTAGTTGAGAATTCACTGACTGAAGGTGATCAAAGGTCAACAAAAGACTCGCTTAAAAAAAAATGGCATCTATCACATCGCTGTTGCACCCGCTAAAAAAGTCAGTCCTTCTCGATGTTACTTGGGCAATTTATAACCTTGAAAATTATGCCAAGCAGAATGGTTTAACCGTTCTCAACAAAAATATGTGCTTAAGCACCGGCAACTTATGACGTTCGAGAGGAGAACCGAAACCATGGTCTTGCCTGAATGAAATAGTGGCATAAACGAAGCAGTCACTAGACTGTTAAAATTGCCAACGGAGGTTTTAGTATAAACAGTGAGCTCCATGCAGCTATAAAGCGTAGCAAATGGAAGCTAAAATTTCAGCCTTGACTGAGACAAACTTCGAACGTCTCTACAAGTTGAATAGCTTATTAAGCTATTAAGCTACAATTCTCTCTGCTATAAAGCTTGGATAATGAAAATTAATATCCTGTAAAGACAAAACTAAAATAGCTGGGCCCAGCGTGACATTAACTAAGCAGGAAGGACATTCACGGCCAACAGATCATTTCAGATCCTGTCATGTCCGGTATTTCAGAGAGAATAGTTAGAGAAATTCAAACCTTTCCTACATAAAAAATTATCTAACACACCAACCGCCAGGCAAAAAAGGACGCTAAAATGAGGTCAAAATCTACAAGCGCAACACCACGGGAAACCACAACCGACAGACTTGACCTCTAGTCCGTTGCATGCACGCGGGTTTTGAAAGATTTTAAAACTCAGTCTAAACTAAAATCCTCCTTAACAAACGGCTAAATATAGAATACCCGTTCAAAACATATACATGTAGAAGGAACAAATGACATTAAAAACATGAGGTAAGAGTCGTGCAGGCCTGCCAACCCCATTTTACACTCAAATGCTCATAAATACACCTGTTCAAAGGTCACAGCTCACAGTTACACCGCCCCTATGTTTCTTTAAGGTTGCGGAAATGCAACCCTTGACATGCCTGATATATAGTACGTAAGTCAATACACGTGACACAAAAGAGTAATCAGGGTTGCTTACAGAGATTCCAACCCTCCCGTTTTGGCCGGAAACCACCCGTTTTGGCGATCATTTCTGGCCTCCCGTTTTCATTCAATATTCTCCCGTTTTTTGTAACTTTCCTCTGGCAAAGGAAGATAATGTGTTCCCTGCTTCACTAGTCTTCACTAGCACGATCCTTTGTTGTTTTTTCTGTGGTATCTCATGCATTTTTTCAGATACCACGCAGCTCTCAACAACCTCTAATTTCATTGGACCTGGGTATCACGCAGCTCTATTGTTTTCAGGGCTGGGGTCCATTGTTGTGTTGTTTGTTCTATTGTTCTCTCAGCAAATCATAGAAGACCTTGTAAGAGCTGCGTACTGGCCCCATTTTTTACCATTGGGGCATCCTAGCATGAGCCCGCGGTTTTTTGGGCGCTGTAATGCACTGGATTGCCTCGACTTCGTGCGAGGTTTGCCTTTGTTTGTGGTGTTTTTTCCCCTCAAAATGCAGGGAAAGGCATCTTAGTGGCCTTTATTTTTAAAAATTTTCTGGGGGGGCATGCCCCCGGACCCCCCTAGAAACTCGCGCCTTTGGCCCTCGTAGTCGCGGCTTCGCCGCACCAAAAACATTCCGTTTTTCATTGCTAAGGGTTGGAATCTCTGTTGCTATAAATATATTCCTTTAGAATTTTATTTTAGGGATATTTTTTTTTTACAAAACTGGGATACGGATTATTTCCAAAATTTATCCAGGATTATGGATTATTCAGACCCCCCCTAACGGGGCCTCATCTATTATTCAGGAAAATTTACTTTTACTACAGTTACGAGGGAAGAAATACACCATTAAGGATTAGGTTACATTTCGGTAATCGGTAATCTCTAAATTATATTAATGTATTTGTGTTTTGTTGTATGTTTTTGTTTTTAACTCACTAATTATCTTATAATGCAAAATATGACAAAACCGTTATCTCTTTAAACGTTAGAGGTATCAGAGATCAGATTAAGTGGAGGAGCATGTTTTTCATTTTTAAAAGATCAGAAGGCAAAACTTTATTTCCTTCAAGAAACATATTCAGACCCAGAAGACGAAAAAATATAGCAAAGTGAATGGGGAGGTAAAATATTTTTTTCTCATGGGACGCGACACAGCAAAGGTGTTTGTATACTATTAAATTCCACTGTCGAGGGTAAGGTTGAATATTCCTTTAGTAACAAAACAGAAGGAACAAACTGTTTTAAACTATTTATTTAAACTTTATTTATTTAGCTATTTATTTATTTAAACTATTTATTTAAACTATTTTAAATTTATACACAGAATTGTAGTGACCAAAAAGGAACTACACAGAGGATAGTGATTTTGTGTACTGTGGAGAACAAGATTCAATTGAACATACATTTGCAGACTGCCAATTTACCCCGGGGGGGGGGGTATTCCCTATAATGGGCTATACGGGGATGCTCCGCCCGAAAGGGGTACCTTTTGAGGCTAGAGGTATATGAAAGGGTCGGGATTTCACGAGTTGAAGTATATGAAAGGGTAGGGATTTCACGAAGAATAGGAAAGGGAAGTGAAACCACGCCGTTGAAGCATAAAAAAAGGTAGGCAAAACTGCCATTTAAGTATTATAAAAAGGGTCTTTCAAAATATATCAAACAGATGCACGTAAAGGCTCTGAAAGGGGTACCATTTTCATTTAAAGGTATATGAAAGGGGTACCATTTTCAATGAAAGGTATATGAAAGGGGTACCTTTTCTGTTAAAATCGGTATATGAAAGGGTAAGGGTTTGGACCTCGTGGCGGAGCATACCCGTACAACACTGTGTTCAGTACCCCCCCGGGGCAATTTACAAAACGAAATGGTTCAACATGTGTAATCATGCTAATTTCAATCCATCCGCTGTAGAATACTTATTTGGAAATTTATCAAACTCAATTAATCCAAAGTTAGTTAGGAAATTCAACTTCACCTTGTTGTTCATGCGTTTTATATTTATACCAACAAGCTATATTGCAACTCCCTGTTAATGAACGACTTTATTAACAAAATAACTATTAAATACAAGTTGGAAGATTTATACTCTGAACACTAGCACTATATGAAGCTCCTCGTCTTAATTGGATTAAGCAACCTTCTTATATGATTATATTATTGTATTTATATAACATATATGTACGAATAATTTGTTGTAGATATGTTTTTAATGTTGCAGATATGTCTCTGATGTACATGTAGGTACTTTGTGAGTGTTAAGTAATGATCCGCATAAGAAGGAAAGTGCTAACGGCAATGCACGATGGAATGTCAACTTTTTTCATTGTTACAACTAGTGATCTCATTGGCCTAGACTCAAAGACCGCTAAAACGTTAGGTTTCAAGGTGCATTTTGTTTGATTTTTTAAAGGTTTCATGTAATTTAAGACCCAATCGCAAAACATGCAAATTTTTAAAGAAATTGTATTTGAGGAACTTCGTCAAAGAGGCAAAATTATTAGCTATTGTCATCTGCTATTTTGATTGGTTAAGCACGAACATTTCCTAAAATTTATCTGACGCAAATGGATATTCTTTATTTTTATACTGAAATATAATTATAAACCATTAGCTCCTCTCTTATTCTTGAAATCAAAGACATTCTATGTGAGAAAGAGCCAATGCCGCATATGATTTTTACTGTAGTTCTTATGTCAGTGGAGCGTTACTTAATAAAGATGTCATAAAAAAATCTTTTCTCGGTCTTATAATTACTTAATGACACATATATGATCCAACCCCTTTTGTACTTCAACAGTTTGGGATATACAGGTGGTAGGGGGTCTGAAACTACCTTATTCGAGAAAAATTAATGAAAATTAAGAAGACAGTCCTGACAAAAAAATCGATAAAGAGGCAGACTATTTTAATGTGAAAACGAGAAATGTAAAGAAAATTTTTCCTTGCTGAACGTGACATGCACGTGACATGCACATGCGTTTTGAATGCCTCTGTGTAACTCGAATGCCTTGAGTGACTGGTTTCGGACGAGATGGACCTCACCCCCTCCTCCCTTGCGCAAAAGACTGTCCGTTTCTTAAAATATATACAGTGTCGCATGGAATCTTCGAGGGATCTAATTTTCGCGAATTTCACGGGTTTTCCAACGATCCGGGAAATAACATCCCACGAAAAAAAGTTACAGCAAAAAAGAAAATCCACGAAAATTTACTCCATTTATGTAGACCTGAACGAATTTCAATTATATTGATTGCAAACAATATTGTTGTTAATAGTTTATTAAAACTCTCTCTGGGATTAACAAATTAACTGAATTAACAAATTGTATTTACAAAATACAATATTAATAAATCTAACTATTTACATATAACTAATCTAGCAATAGAAATGGGATACTAATTGAAATTAGTGAGCTGACTCATAATTTGAAAAGTAACTATCAGTCTATGTTGATTTTTATCTTAGTGAGCTCACTAAAATTAGTCATTTATACCTTAATTATTTCTTAACTATTTCTTTGTTATTCATAATAAGACAATGTACGTTACTGGTTACTTTTAGCTGCACATCTGTGACTTATAATACTACCTGAAACAAATGGCCTTCCTGAAATTCATTCCTTTGCGTTTAAATGGCTACTAACTTCGAAGTGGATGCCAGGTATCTCGCATTTAAAGCTACAATCATAGACAAAAGTGTTGGGAAGATTAGTAGTTTTCACTATTATTCTCTTTCTCTCCCCTCCCCCTGTTACAATGTTGTGTATAACGGGACATGTTTAGTGCGTAATTGTTCGCTGAGATCCCAACATTGGATAGGGGGGTGGGGGGGGGGGGGGGAGGACTCAGACATTTAACTAATTATTTCTATTTTATATAAGGAGAACATTGATGTAATTCTCCACTGATGCTGTTCATTTTCACAACCTTCCCAACTACTTTTGTCTGTAATTGTAGTTCGTTCTTCTCGATTCGTTGCCCATCGATATCTCAGACTGCAGGAAAGAACTATCAAGGTTGATCAATTAATGAGACAACGAGGCAGAAAACAAGGATAATCATGAAAATGGCGGTGGGAAGTCCGGTGTGCGCCACATAATGCGTCCTTTCAAACGAACGACTTCGGATCCTAGAGGCTTGGTCACACCAGTTAAAATACAAGATACTTTACAATACTTTATAATGCTTGCTTGACTGATGCATATCGGCATTTAGTGTCGCATTTTCTTTTCATATATTTTTTAGCGCTTTCAAGCAAAACGTCTAAATAAAAAAAATATAGCTGTTTTCTTGATCACTATTATTATAAACAGCGACTGGCACATTCGCGCATGGTAAGCTAAATGTGTAAAAATAAACTGTCTTGTAAATCTGTTTAATTGCTCGCGGTACAAAGTTTAAATGACATGCTATTTCCATGCATGCACTTCCGGATTCCAGCGTTTATATAAGCTTGTGAATTTGCTTTTAATCTTTAATGTTTGCTGGGTGACAAACTTAATTTGTGATATCGTTCCGTTCTCTACAACAATTATGAATCCAGCAAAGCAAGGATTCTTTTCCCATCGGAGACTCGAGACTTGACTCGCTAAATATTCAACTTGCATTCGAGATCGGTTAACGCAAAATCTTTTCATATTCCTGTACATAACTTTTTTTTCTATATACAAAAAATACCTAAGTACTGCCCTCCGGTCGTACTCATAACCTCTATAAATTTGGTAACGAATCGTTCATTTAGAGCATTTCCTATTTAAGAGTTGCTCATAGGAGCCTTTGACTAACATCTAAAAACATCTTCAAATTTTCATGATATTTACAGTATTTTGACAGAGTGCAGAGGAGATCCTTGTCTTGTTATGAGGTGTCCTCCATCAAGTAAGCAGCTAAAAGTAATGATTGAGTCCAATTTTTCATCACTAGATGCAGCTCCTTTGTTTCACCTGCAAGGCAAAAACAACAGAGAAAAAGTTTAATTAATTACTGGGAACATCTTAAAATCACTTTTTTATTTAACGTAGTCACAAACTTAACTGTGATAACAGTGCGCCCTACAGATTAGATTAGCATGGTCTACAAAGACGCACCATAATATTAATAATGATAATAATAATCAGGTCATAAGCTTAGCTGTGATAACAGTGCGCCCTACAGATTAGATTAGCAGAGTCTGCAAAGACGCACCATTATATTAATAATGATAATAATAATAATAATGATAATAATAATAATAATCAGGTCATAAGTTTAGCTGTGATAACAGTGCGCCCTACAGATTAGATTAGCAGAGTCTACAAAGACGCACTATAATATTAATAATAATAATAATAATAATAATAATAATAATAATAATCAGGTCATAAGCTAAGCTGTGATAACAGTGCGCCTTACAGATTAGATTAGCAGAGTCTACAAAGACGCACCATAATATTAATAATGATAATAATAATCAGGTCATAAGCTTAGCTGTGATAACAGTGCGCCCTACAGATTAAATTAGCACAGTCTGCAAAGACGCACCGTAATATGAATAATGATAATAACAATAATCAGGTCATAAGCTTAGCTGTGATAACAGTGCGGCCTACAGATTAGATTAACAGAGTCTGCAAAGACCAATGATAATCATTTTCATCATCATCACCCGATCCCTCACCCAATCCCCTCCGCTCAGAAATTTGATAATTCGCACCTCAATAAGCTGTGATAACTAACCCTAACAGGTACACTAATATATATAGATAGGCTGAGCCTAACAGCGTAGCCCTGTGAATAAGCTTGAACTAAGGTGAAACTTAACTAAGGTGAAACTTAACTAAGATGAAAGGTCGGAAGCACAAGAATTAAGATTGACGAAGGCCATTTTTCAATTTTAGCTATTCTCAAAAATAGTCTTTTGTTTTCTCTATTGTTCTCTTTTATAATAGCGCGTATGCATAATTAATGTATGGGGTTATATGTATGGGGTTATCGTGATACAAAACTAATTTCGATTTTGAGGCGTCAATACTACATTATGTTGACGGCGTTGGAAGAAAATATATTCCCCGTATTGAGCTCCGTCGCTTCGCGACTCCGCCCAATACGGAATATATTTTCTCCCAACTAGCCGTCAATATAATGAAGTATTTACGCCTCAAAATATAAAATTATTTTATAAGTGTTTTGCCAGCTGACGTGACATTCGGCCGTGTAAACGCGCGAAACAAAGCCTCGCTTTGGCAAAACTTTGCGCGACGGACGGACGGACGGCGGGCACACCACGCGCCCGCGAAACATTCCGCTAGCCATGACCATGAAAAATGACGGGCATAGGTTCTATGAGTATGCCTTTGGCCCGCAGAGCTCCACTATTAAATGAAAATACTTACAAACAAGTTAATGAAAATTGTTAAGATAAGTTTACAGATGACGGCTAATGTATTTTTTTTTCATGTCTTACATACAGGTGGTCTTACAGAGTCGATCAACAAGACAATTTCATATAAAGAGTTAATCTATTTTATTTTTATTTTATAGCACTGTGTTATGGTGTTATAACGAACACATAATAGGGATTTATTTCATTTTCACATCTTTCCCTTCCTCGTCATGATCATCTTTCCATCAGAATTTGATTTCGTATAATAACTAGAAAGGTATACGGTCTGTTCCTTGAAATTAAGAAACCAAACAGTTCACTTTTTAACTTTTTAGTGGTGATAAACGCTAACCTAATACAGCAGGTCTTCAAAAACAATTGACTGACTCTGATCGACATTTTACATTGGAAAACGCGATACACCTGATTCAAAAAAAAAGTTGTCGGGTGAAAATTACAAACCATGACAGAAAGGTTTTCTGGGAAGATGAAAGAGCTTCTTTTCTTCTCAGATAAATTACACATTATTGCAACACAGTACTGTATGCGCAAAACATCCTCTGAATCTTTCAGAAACGGATAGATTTTAAACCCTACTGATAAATGAAATAGTAACAAGCCTTATTTGTCAGGTTCACAGCATGCCATTGTGTCGTATATCATTTATGGTTTATGTATTTTTCCGACAACGTTTCTTCATTTAGGTGAATACAGCGATAGAAAACTTTTTTCTTTTGTCATTGGAACATTGCGAAGGATGTTATGTAGACACTATAAGGAGTAAACCTGGGTACTACGTTTGGCAGCCATTGCGGGAACATTGCGAAGGATGTTATACTGGTTGATCAGTGTAGACACTATAAGGAGTAAACCTCGGTACTACTTTTGGCAGCTATTGCGGGAACATTGCGAAGGATGTTATACTGGTTGATCAGTGTAGAAACTACAAGGAGTAAACCTGGGTACCATGCTTGGCAGCGATTGCGGGAACACTGCAAAGGATGTTATACTGGTTAATCACTACAAGGAGTAAGCCTGGGTGCCATGTTTGGCAACATTGCACCTACTGATGGGTTATCCAGTATGACACCTTGCGCAATCAAATCAACAAACGGTGCAAGTATAACACCACCTTAAGGATTGATAGCTCTGGTGTCTAGAACAAGGAAAATGATCTGACAGCTATTAAACAACATTAAACAAGTTTTACTGACAACTAAGTATAAAAAGTATGTTCGGTTACTAGGAGGGAGTACATTTTTCTTAAAACAGGGACAATGTACTTACATTGCAGGTCATCTATTCGCTTTCACCAAATTTCAGTGTGACGTCATCACCAATGAGTACGAAGGGTGCCCAGTACTTTACTGCACTAAACTCGTCAGATTCTCTCATGCTGTTCATGGCTTGGTTCAGAGCTTTACTGGCACTATTTCCCTTTAGAAGGTGCTGATAGAACCTTTTCATGAACTCTAGAGTGGCCTCGTCATTAATCGCCCACAATGACACCAAGACAGAACGAGCACCGGCACCCAAAAATGCACGTGCTATGCCAACCACGCCCTCAGCCTTGATCTCACCACGCGCGCTATGACAGCAACTCAGAACAACCAGTCTTGCTCGCAACTGAACACGCAGCACATCTCTCATTGTCAAAATGTAATCCACCTCACCACTCTTTGGTGCCAAGGCAATTTCGCCTGTTTCCATATTACCGTGTGCGGCGATGTGAACCAAAGCAACCGAAGGGAGTCGTCTGAACACTTCATCCTTTGTTGCCTGTCTTCCGATGAGAGGCGCACTGCCAAGCATGGTTCCAATCATTTCTACTTCCTCTCTGGCGCATGGCAACTCCTGTAGTTCTTGCACCCATGGATCACCCACGAGAAGCGCCCCAGACATACTGTGGTAATCCGGTGGACAGTCCGCGATCAGTTTTAAACTGGTCAGGGATGGAATCACGCGAATTCTGAATGATTCACAAAGGCACTTAGAATTTGGGCACTTAAATGCCGCAAAAGGCGCCAAGCACAATGGACCCTCGGGGACGAATATAAGTTCACTGCCATCGAACAGGTCTTGGATAGGCTCAATTATTGTGTTGTACAATGTACTTAAGGCACTTTTTTGTAGGTTTAAGGATTGGGTTTGTTTGTTATCGAGAGGGGATCTTTCATGTAACAGCTTTTTATTCCTCGACATATCAAATGAGCGATCCTCACATTTCACATTAGCTCTTGCATCAATTTCCTGACCAGCAATCTGCATAAGAGACTGAAGGAAAATAATGATGTCATCCCGCGAACTGATTTGTTTTCTTCTTAATTCAATGTTCTTTCCTTTTTGACAAACCCAGAAAATTATTTCTTCCTCTTCAATCGCTATAAATATTGTATTTGGAGGAAGGCAACTTAATAGCTCATGAATAGTTCTGTTTCCTGTTTCTGATCCAGCATCGGTTGTTTGAAATGCATAATTTAATTCCATAAGATCTTTTAGAGCCTGTGCGCGTCCTTTCTCGGCAGAAAACAGAGCTTCCATAACCTTGCCTTGCTTTAACAACAAACGCCATAAACTGGTGTATACTATCTGATAATTATTACGTAGGCTTATTTTCCACTTGTCTTTTAACAGAAGACGATCCCTGATACTATTTAATGTTGTTACACTGCACCGGTAATACTCAAGAGCCTCACGAACACAGCCAATACATTGAAAGCTATAACCTAGCGAATAAAGCGATATGGAAATTCCAATACTGTCTCCCAATTCGTTCGCAATTTTCAGGTCACGTTCATGGTAGTCTATGGCTGTTTTAAAATCTCCGAGACTTCGATGGGCGTTGCCAAGATTCCCATACGCGCTTCCTTCTCCCGACATGTCTCCCAACTCTTTCGCAATTTTCAGGTGACGTTCATGGTAGTCTATGGCTGTTTTAAAATCTCCGAGACTTTGATGGACGTTGCCAAGATTCCCATACGCGCTTCCTTCTCCCGACATGTCTCCCAACTCGTTTGCAATTTTCAGGTGACGTTTATGGTAGTCTATGGCTGTTTTAAAATCTCCGAGACTTAGATGGGCGTTGCCAAGATTCCCATACGCCATTCCTTCTCCCGACATGTCTCCTAACTCTTTTGCAATTTTCAGGTGATGTTCATGGTAGTCTATGGCTGTTTTAAAATCTCCGAGACTTTCATGGGCGTTGCCAAGATTCCCATACGCTTTTCCTTCTCCCGACATGTCTCCTAACTCTTTCGCAATTTTCAGGTCACGTTCATGGTAGTCTATGGCTGTTTTAAAATCTCCGAGACTTTGATGGACGTTGCCAAGATTCCCATACGCGCTTCCTTCTCCCGACATGTCTCCCAACTCTTTTGCGATTTTCAGGTGACGTTCATGGTAGTCTATGGCTGTTTTAAAATCTCCGAGACTTTGATGGGCGATGCCAAGATTCCCATACGCAAATCCTTCTCCCGACATGTCTCCTAACTCTTTAGCAATTTTCAGGTGACGTTCATGGTAGTCTATGGCTGTTTTAAAATCTCCGAGACTTTCATGGGCGTTGCCAAGATTCCCATACGCCTTTCCTTCTCCCGATATGTCTTCTAACTCTTTTGCGATTTTCAGGTAACGTTCATGATAGTCTATGGCTGTTTTAAAATCTCCGAGACTTTGATGGACGTTGCCAAGATTTCCATACGCGCTTCCTTCTCCCGACATGTCTCCTAACTCTTTCGTAATTTTCAGGTCACGTTCATGGTAGTCTATGGCTGTTTTAAAATCTCCGAGACTTTGATGGACGTTGCCAAGATTCCCATACGCGCTTCCTTCTCCCGACATGTCTCCCAACTCGTTTGCAATTTTCAGGTGACGTTCATGGTAGTCTAAGGCTGTTTTAAAATCTCCGAGACTTTGATGGACGTTGCCAAGATTCCCATACGCGCTTCCTTCTCCCGACATGTCTCCCAACTCGTTTGCAATTTTCAGGTGACGTTCATGGTAGTCTATGGCTGTTTTAAAATCTCCGAGACTTCGATGGGCGATGCCAAGATTTCCATACGTTGTTCCTTCTCCCGACCTGTTTCCCAACTCTTTAGCAATTTTCAGGAAACGTTCATAATAGTCTATGGCTGTTTTAAAATCTCCGAGACTTAGATGGGCGTTGCCAAGATTGCCATAAGCCGTTCCTTCTCCCGACATGTCTCCTAACTCTTTTGCAATTTTCAGGTGATGTTCATGGTAGTCTATGGCTGTTTTAAAATCTCCGAGACTTAGATGGACGTTGCCAAGATTCCCATACGCGCTTCCTACGGCAGCCTTATCTAGAAAATGTTCGAAGTATTCTATGTTTGCTTTGAAAGCCCTGATTTTCGCAGCTCTGTCTTTTGCATCTGCTCCAGTTTTCTGTCAAACAAAAACGTGAATTGTTTTTTTACAAATATTTTGAAAGTAGTTTGCTAACCATATTCAAACAGACAGTGTGTTTAAACTGAGAGTTATATATTGCGACAGAGGAACTGAATTCTCCCTAACTCAGCTTACTAAACCGCCAAAATTAAGTAATTAATAAGTCCTCTAAATGTTAGGCACTGCTTTCTTTTAAGCTCTGTGGTGTTTACACTCATCGATGTTTTCGGAGTTTTTTTTAAGCGATTGGCTGTCGTGTTTGTTTCTAACAATCTGAAACTGTTGTTTAAACGAATCGAAAACATTTCATCATGTTTGACGCGAAAAAATGCTCCAGGGTTTCCAGGCCCCGCCCGCCATTCTTAAAGCAGGGTAGGTCCTGGGGACGAGGTTGTTTTCGCAGCCGCTTCTTTTACGTACTTCTTTTCTGTTCTGCTTTGTAATGCTCTAATGCAGTGCTTAAAGGAGCTAAGTTACGGTGATTTTCAGGTTTTTGGGTCAAAACTGACCTAAATTAAAACGAAGTGCCTTTGTCTTACATAAAATACTTAGAGAACACTAAGAGGAAGATATCAAGTGAATTTTCCAAGAGAAAATAAACCATAATCAGAGTTTTAGAAAGTTTTCCAAGACAGAAGAAATAAACTCGAAAACATTAGCCCAATTTTTTCAAGATGTAATCCATTTCCATCTTGGCCATCTGAAGCCCAAGACACTTATGTTTACTTTTAGATTTTAGAGCTCAATAATTTTAAACAAAACTGGACCCTCGCTTTTGGGTTTTCACTGATATAAATATGTCTTTTGGCTTTTTAAAGTAACACTAAAAATAGCGACCATGCCCCTTAACAAAGGCCTTATAAATAAATGTACACTTTATTTAGGTGTCAAATGAATGTAGTTCGCGCGAAAGTGCTAATTAGGGACAACGTAAATAGGAGAAAGTAACATTATAAACTGACCTTTTCTTCGTCTGTATCTTTCTTTTGTTCTTTGACAGATCTGTTCCTTAATGCCCATAACTCCTGGTTATTCTTGTCAATCTTATATTGGTTAAACAGTTATAAATAATTGCAATGAAGAAAAAATACTATAATATATTGATGATAAATGACCGTCCCGTGGTCATGTTACGTTTCCTTGGCAATTAATAATATATATATAGATAGGCTTAGCCTAACAGCGTCGCTCTGTGAACAAACTTAACTAAGATGAAAGGTCGGAAGCACTACAATTAAGATTGAGGAAAGCTATTTTTCAATAAACGCGACCGTCTGCACCGTACATTCAGACCGTACAAAAGTTCACAAAAACAACTATATCTCTGTCTAGAATAACTAGTACGACTATTTTGTGAATAAAATACACTTGTTGCTTGTCAGAAATTGCTTGAGAAACTAATTTGAAAATCAAAATTGCAAAAATACACAAACATATTTGCATAAGGCGATGCGAGTGAAGATAGAACTGTACTATAAAATCAAAGTCTTGCTTTGTTTACATAAAATCGCTTTTCAACCTATGTAATGAATGAACAAGCATATAAAAATGGACAACACAATCTTCTTTCGAAAAAAGTTATTCAAATCTCCATTAATTTATGTTTAAAAGCACTAGAATTAAGATTGACGAAGGCTATTTTTCAATTTTAGCAATTCTCAAAAACAGTAAGCTCAGTACATTTAGACAGTACAAAAGTTCACAAAAACAACTTTTTCTCCGTCTAGAATAACAAGACGCTGTGGGAGCGTATACTTGGGCGTCGTTGTATTAGGAGTATTGGAATGAAATATCATGGAATATCTGCATGCACGTCAGTTTAGGGTTTGATGATAGGGAGTGCACTGAGTATTGGGATAGTCTTGTATGTCGTTGACTGTTGGTGCACATTTGTAAAGTGGAACACGTGAAGACTTACGTGAAGTGCGGGCGCAAGGATTATATTTAACGCTTGTAGAATATGGAAAAGCTTAATTGTAATTTGGCCAGCGAAACTGCAAGGAAAACAGAGAATTCATGGCAGCTCATAGTCTGTATTCATAGCAGCTCATAGTCTGCATTCAGGTTTCAAATCACCCTTTTGACATATGCAAATTCAGTGCACTTTTTCCTGACAACTACAACAAACTTAAAAGGACCTTTCCCCGCTGTATGACATCGATTATTATATTTAGTTACATGTCAAGATTTATCTTCACAATTGGTAAACATGAAGTTCAGAAAGAATTTTACACATGAATTTTGCGTGACTAACGCACTGGCACTTGGGGCCCTTGTTTACATGAAGTGACCTATTTTGGTTTTGTTCGCTTTCTGACTGAAAACTCACTCCATTCGAAATTTTTCCATAGCCGTTCACAGCCAGCCGTTCGAAAGTTTTGTTCTGTTTCGGCCGTTCACTGCAAGCCGTTCAAAATAATTCTTCAGGCGTTCAAATGAAATTCGATCTGTTAGCAAATCTGCCGTGAAGAAATTGTTCTTTCTTGTTGCACCTTTCTCGATGTAGCGCCAAAGTTAATTTATTGTTATATCTAGAAGAACTAGTCGTTTTAAACTGTATTTTTGTAATGGACGATTTTATATAAGTGACGATTTGTCCGCCCGTTTTAGCGCACGATGAGAAATTGTCATAAATCGGACCGTTCTAAAGAGTCTAAAGATGTACATGTACCTTTGAGAATTCATAACTCGAATAATATTCCATCGATTCAATTGAATTAAAGACTGAATAACGGCTAAAGAGTAAGCGATCAAGATATCAGAATTTATCTGCCACTACAATTTAATTTTCGCCGGCGAGCCTATCAAGAAAGCGTTGAAGCTAGCCGAGACGCTTGACTGAGTTTGACGCACGCGCGTTAGAGCCCAATTGCAAATTCGTGCACTACCAAACTGCATTTTATAACTTGGGCTCCTCCGCCCAAGTAACTAGTACGACTACTTTCCGAATATAATACACTTGTTGCTTGTCAAAAATTGCCCGAGAAACTGATTTGAAAATCAAAATTGCAAAAAAATACACAAACATTTTTGCAAAAGGCGACGCGAGTGAAGATAGAACGGTACCATAAAATCAAAGTCTTGTTTTGTTTACATAAATCGGTTTTCAACCAATGTAATGAATGAACAAGCACATAAAAATGGACAACACAATCTTTTTTCGAAAAAATTTTGTTCAAATTAGTTTATGTTTAAAAGCAAAACGTACCATTTATAGGTCATCGAGGCCGAGCTGATTGTCTTCGATGAAAGAAATCATGAATTGACAACTGAATTTAAGCACGTTTTAAAAAACCTTATTATTCAAAATTGAAACCTTTTTAAATGCAAGGCAAAATTGTACAATATAGAACAGTAAAGTAATGATACTAGCTTCAAGTAAAGACGAAATCAGGTTTAAAAATAAGCTTAAGCACTTAGCTCTATATATTCCTCCAAAACGCTTGTCTTGCAGAATTACGCAGCCTGAAATGCGGTCTTGACCACTGTTTGAGAAATGTGAAACCCGTCTTGAATAGCAAACCGCGGATAAATGCCGGGAAAAACAATTTTGCAAATGGTTTTCTCGGCTAAACTCAACGGTTAACCACTAACTCAACAAGAGTGTTGAGCGTACAGCTGACGTGACATTCGGCTGTGTAGCCGTGCGGAAAACGTTCGTACGGACAAACAGACATGACAGACGCGGCCCGCGAAACATTCCGCTGGCCATGACCATGGAAAATGACGGCATGGGTTCTATGAGTATGGCGCTCCGCGCGGGCCTTCGGCCCACAGAGCTCCGCTACAAATCAACGATCAGAGATGACAACAAACGTCTGCGGTTATTAATATGAGGTAAGATAATACGTTATCTTGTTTGAGAGTCCTAAAGGAGGAAAACGGATAGAAAGAGGTAAAATATTTTGTGAGATGTGACAAAAAAATTTCTTGTCCTTATTCGAAAGCATGGTCGGTTTATGTGGGCCATAACTGGAAACCTATGAAGCACAAAAATGGTTTCGTATTTTCAAAGGCGAAACGGTATACATGATGAATGCCATTTACACATGTATGGTAATACGATTTATAAAAAAATTTACTTAGTATCCCAGAAAGTGCAATGTATAACCATAACGTATATGTGAAATGACTTTATAATGTATGTTGTATGTATTGACAAAAAATTATAAAACTATATTAAATCCAGTGTAGGATACTGCTAATCCCTTATCACACCACGTGATGGCTTCCTTGAACTGTTGCAGCTTAACGCAGGCACTTGCCCCTGTTAAAGAATATAGAGTGGTGTGAATAAGAGTGAATGACTGTACCTATGTTAAACATTTAGTATAAAAATTCCGCAACAACACACTGGGCCAACATTGCAACTAAATATTGAGTTGAGTTATTTTCATTACATTGTAATGAACACAACACAGTATCTGTAAGCTTAGAGTATAGCAATAATGGCAATATTATTTATTGCAAATTAATGCTATCATTTTTTTTGGCAAATACTTATCAATTTCTGACTCATTCCACTAGTACAGACAAGTAACATACAGGTTATGTAACGTACAGTTAAAAACATTATGAGACATAATTTGAAAAATAGGTAGTCAACAATAAACACTTAATGACTGTTTCCCGAGGGATCAGTCATTAAGTGATTTGTTATATAGCAACACACAAAAAAAACACAACACAAGACAGTTTGAAAAACGCGCCGAGCACTCGATCCATCATAATCATGCCACCTTTTGTCACGGTCGGATCACGTGCGCTAGCGGGCAACAGTGCAATGTTACCCTCTGACGTCAAAATTGTTGCCCGCTTTCGCAAATGTTGCCCGCTCGGCACAATTGGCGGGAAACAGTTTGTTTGTTAGATGTCATGTGACAATGAATCAACCAATCAACGCGCGCGTTGTATTGACAAAAACTCCAGCTATATAACAACTACATGTGTCTACTGATGGTAAACTTGGAATGTGCAGGAATTGAAAATTAAGCCCAGAATACATGGTTTTTAAGAGAGTGTACCGATCACGACTCGCAGTCGTTTTTTCCTAATTTCACTGTTTATACGGAGTTCTGAAAGTGCATTTCACAAATCACGTTTTTGAAACTCGTGATGTTGCCTCAGATGTTTCTTCTCGATCTAGGCAACGTTTCGAAGTTGTTAGACTGCTACGAATAACAAGAAGAACTAACTTCATTTCTGATTATGGTTATAGATAGAATTTTATGCAATCCAGATGGTCAGAAATGATTAACAACAAGAGGCTGCAAGCAGCCTATACTCATGCGCATGCGTACGAAAATTTTATGATATATTTTAAACATGATAAGAAGATGTTCGATATGAAGAAGAGTTACTCCTTTCATTCAGTCATCGTTCCTGCAAACTGCGTTCTTTACTATTGAATGTTTTGTAAATGAAGGCTGTACCACAATGAAGCCAGTGATTGTTCTACGTCTTATATATACCTAACGTGAACATTAGTAATGTAAGTAGGGTTGTAGGAGATGCTGTCGTGACACTTCAGTAACGCTGTTTTACCGGAAGTGGGAGTAGCCGGAAGTCACTAAACAGGAAGTCTATGAACCGGAAGTGCCAATTTAAAATATGCGTGCATAAATTTGCATGCAAAATCGTGACACCAAAAAAAAATTATAACAAGAGGCTACACTGGTAGCCTGTACTCATGCGCTTACATAAGAAAGTTTTACGGTTTATTTCAAATGGGTCACGCACCCCTTTCCCCTCAACGAATTTTGCGTGACACACTGAAGAACACGTCAAGACACGTTTTCTGTACTCGCCGTGAATATTTAATTTATTGCCGAGTTCCTGATCAAATCCACACTCGTCTAATATTTCCCAAACAGTGACTTCTTTCTGTTACATTTGAAAAGACTTCTTTTACAGTAAAAGCAATGAAATCAGTAAACGACTGGGCTATTTTTCAATTTTAGCAATAGTCTCAAAAACAGTATTACGCGACCGTCTGTAATGTAAGATTGCACAACTGCACTCGCTTTGAATATTTAATTTATTGATTCCCGATGAAATACACACTCGTCTTTTATTTCCCAAACCATGAAAAGACTACTTTTAAAAGCAATGAAATCAGTAAACGACCGGGCTATTTTGTTTTTAATGTTAGCGAGGCAACGCGTGTGAATGTGCAAAGCCATAAATGTACAAAGCTTGGCTACATGTATGTAGAATATGTGGAACAAAAAGCTGCACACAGCTTGAACTCGTGGCGTCTTAACCTATGGCAGTATTGATTTCCAAGTGTTTTGAGTGCTTTTACGGAGAAACATAGGCTTAAAAAGTCTAAAGTCTAAAAAGTAAGACCACACTACATTTACTGCATTCAGTAGCCGACATTTGAGACCACGATCGCTAACTGAAATGGCAAGTTATATAAAACACAAAACTTGCCAGAGCAAAAACCCCACAGCAATAATCGAGGGTTGTCCAATACACCCGAACTGAATCGGATCGACTAAGGCTGTTGTCGACCCGACTCACCGGAAGTCATTTCGCGAGAGACTTATATACAATACACCCGAACTGAATCGGATCGACTAAGGCTGTTGTCGACCCGACTCACCGGAAGTCATTTCGCGAGAGACTTAGTAAAAATACGGCGAGAGTGTAAGAGGGAGGGTGGAAAATATCGGCGGATCGACTCGATCCGACACGGATGGAGACGACCCGGCTAAGTAAAAGTCGACCCGACTCACCGGAGGTCATTTCGCGAGAGACTTAGTAAAAATACGGCGAGAGTGTAAGAGGGAGGGTGGAAAATATCGGCGGATCGACTCGATCCGACACGGATGGAGACGACCCGGCTAAGTAAAAGTCGACCCGACTCACCGGAAGTCATTTCGCGAGAGACTTAGTAAAAATACGGCGAGAGTGTAAGAGGGAGGGTGGAAAATATCGGCGGATCGACTCGATCCGACACGGATGGAGACGACCCGGCTAAGTAAAAGTCGACCCGACTCACCGGAAGTCATTTCGCGAGAGACTTAGTAAAAATACGGCGAGAGTGTAAGAGGGAGGGTGGAAAATATCGGCGGATCGACTCGATCCGACACGGATGGAGACGAACCGTCTAAGTGAAAGTCGACCCGACTCACCGGAAGTCATTTCCCGAGAGACTTAGTAAAAATACAGCGAGAGTGTAAGAGGGAGGGAGGAAAATATCGGCGGATCGACTCGATCCGAAACGGATGGAGACGACCCGTCTAAGTAAAAGTCGACCCGACTCATCGGAAGCCATTACAAAAAGGAACAGGAGGAATTTGCATGTGCATGCGTCCATTTTCAGGATTTGGCGAACACGAGTTGTTGGTTATTGTGTCATTGGTTTACATATTGTACGAGAGTTTGTGGCTGAATGTCTTTCCTCAATGAACAGTATTTGCGAGTATTTTTCGTTAAATATGACCTTCGGAGTTTTTATTAGTTTGTGGTGAAATGGAGTTTATTTTGGTCTCGTTGTCCGTGGAGGGGCTATCTTTGATTGCCTGCAGCAATGAAACGAGGACAAGATGTTGTTTTATGTTCACATGCATTCACATTGTCCACAGCTTTTAAACAGAAGGAGAAGCTCGGCGGACAAATGACTTCAGCAAGTACATCCTTAGATGTAGTGTGTTTTTTGTGCTAACAATTTTACAAGCGATTGTCTTACTTTTGGTTAACAATGTTAATCTTTCTTTATTTTTGTTTTGAAATTGTCGATTCGCCCATTTTCAGGTTTCGATATCTTGAAATCACAAGCATTTATTAATGATCATTGGAACTATTAAAGTGTTATACCGATTGTCAGAGTGTTGGGAATGTCATTTTATAAAAGAACTTTGTCAAGTATTTGATAGTTCTCTTCATCGTACATGTTACTTGCATATTTTATTATGGAAAACAGCTATTAAATAATTCTTGATTAATTAGTGATGCATTCTATAACATGCTTCAAAGTGAGGTGAACTCTATCATTTCGTGATAAGTAGAGTTACAGCAATTGGGGAAAATTTTGAGATTTTGTGCATTATTATGTTTGCACACCATTTGTTTCATTTCATTAAGCTTATGTAAATGTAAGTTTATTATTTTGTAAGATTCAACAAAATCTAGCATAGATTAGTCTACCAGCCTTAAAACACATAGTACATGTATATTTAAGAAACAGCTGGAAAAAATGGCCTTGTGCTAAAATGTACTATTTTGTTGTTGCTGCATTTTATTGCAATGGTACTTTGTGAAACATGTATGTCCACAAATACTTTAATTATGACCGGTTTCCTCTTTGTACAAGTTACATTAAATTGTTTCTTCAATACATCAATGTTTGTATGGGGAGCCCGTGTTTCAATCAGGAGCACGTGTATGAAATGGAAACATAAAAAAGCTTTTGAAATCATCATATTCTACAGCAGCAATCAATCATGCATGTTGGTGCTTATATGCTATCGAATTCAGTAACATTAAAATCAAGGCAGAGGAGAGGCATTTATTTGTTTGTTTGTTTTTATTTGACTTGTAGTTTCAGCTGTCAAACATCCTTTAATGTTTTAAATAGGCTGCCAAAAAAAAAAAAAAACAGTTGATGATAATCATTTTCTGTCATGGAGAAATGTGAAGATTCTAAAAGAAAATGATTTTTATTTTAAAGGAAAAGGTCGATAAATCTTGGTTATCATCTTCGGTGTGTCTATTTCAGTGATACGTTGAAAAAAAGAAAAATGAATGCTTTTTGTATTACAGTGCTCTGCGCACCTTACTGTGCCAGTCTACAAAGTTTTTTATTGATTTTTGACCAATTTTTGACATTTTTTGACAGCTTTCTGATGGTTTTTGTTTAAACTGGCTAATCATTAGCAGAATCTGTTGGAGGTGGAAATGTAAATTGTCAGAACGCAAACGTGGAGTTTGACAACTATGCCTCCCACAGATCTTGCATGTTGATTGCCCAGTTTAAACAAAAGCCATCAGAAAGTTGTCAAAAAGATGTCAAAAATTAATCAAAAACTTTGTTGAGTGGCAACAGTAGGGCACACAGCAATGGAAGGCCCCATTTATATGAAGAAAAGTTGTCCTAGGTACTTGAGACAACCCTCCTCCCAAGACCCTAGTGAGCTGTTTTATAAAATTCTATTTATAAAATGTTGTGAAATTTGATAATTTGTTATAAAATTCTGTAAAAGTTTATAAAATAAATTTTACACACATGGTCACTTTATAAAATTTTATAAGATTTTATAAAATAAATCTTACAAACATGGTATAAAATAAATTTTTCAAACATGGTCACATTATTAAATTTTATAAAATAAATCTTGCAAACATGGTCACTTTATAAAATTTTATAAAATAAATGGTCAGTTTATAAACTTTTATAAAATTGTAGAAAAATTTATAACTGAGGCTGACTCAGCCCACAGACTTTTTGGAAATTTAACAATTTTCATTATGAATTTAGACTGACAGACTGAAATGAGTCATTCACTCACAGTAGTACACAGTCAGCCAGTCAAAGCAAGTGTAATAACAAGTGGCATCACTCCTGGCTTTGGCGGAAAATGCGGATTTTGTTTATCAAAACAAAACATACATACATACATAAACTTTATTAAAGTGTCAAGGTATTTAGCTAAAAGCTAATTGTGGACACTATAAATAAATAATATGAATACAATTCAAGTATATTTAAAAAGTGTGAAACAGTGACCTTGCTTTCCTGGCTTTTCTGCACTTTCCTAGTACAGAGAAACCAGGAAAACCAGGATCACCCTTGGTGCTCGTGCTTATATTCAGCATCTTACAGCAATGCAAAACAAAATTACAGCAAGTGATCAACAAATGTGTTATATTTCAATTTACCCTTTGTTTGCATGTGTAAGTATTGCTGAAAATGGCAAAACACTACAAGAATGTTAATAGAAATTCAGCAATATGTTTATATGTTGTTGTCTGTTGGTTTAGTCTTGCTAGGGAATTTTCTCTCTGGGTTTTTAAGTTTTTCCCTATACTGAAACCAATACAACTGAATTTGATCCAGCTTCAGGTAGAGCATCTTGGCATTTTGTTTAATCTACACAGTACTTTTTAACATTATCTTGTTGTTATTATTTTTTAAGAAAATTAGGTACATGCATGTGTATTACTGGTACTAGGAATCCTTGAAAAGCCAGTTGTTGATCCTAAGGCCTTGAAAGTTGTACCTTCTATCGAAATCCTGTGTGCATGTGGGTATTTTTTTTTTATGAAAGCTTTGAAATCCAGAAATTAATCTATCAAAAATAATTCAATAAAACACTCCTAAAATAAAAGGCGAAAGCATTTTGTAAATACCTGAGAACATTTTAAAGAAAAGTTGTCAAGGCTTATAAGATCAGTAATTTTCCACAGTTTCCGCTAGTGGTAATTACAACTGGTCTTTTCTTGTTGGACATTTAACACAATTTTCATTTTTAAAACCAGGCTTAACTAATCAATGACCTCAATGTAATCAATGAGTAATCAATGGGTAATCAATGAGTAATCAATTGATTACTCATTAAGTATTGCCAATACTCAATGACTACATGTAATCAATGACCCACAAAATGTTTGGTCATTGATTAGTCATTGATTTGCATGAAAAGAGGTGTTGACAGGGCAGACACAACTCATAAGCTCGTGATAACATGGAACGTGACCTTTAGAGTTTTGCGCTAACAAGTAAATCCCCAAGGATTTTCCTTTTTTGTATGAGATAAGGGGAGGCTCTCTGTATATTTCTCTTAGCAATGGTTGGTTCTGAATTAAATGCCATTTGCTCATTAAGATGTTTTTAAGATTAGGCAAAGCCAGGTGGTACATTGTTATGAAAGGCAGAATTCTTTTTCGCATGTTCTCCTTTTGCTGCAAAGATGACTTCCATTCATGAATTTTACCTCGGAAATTATTTTCTCAATGAGATTGTGAGTGTAGCCTCTAGCACGGATGCGTGCTTTGAAGTTGTTGATATTCTTGCTGAATGATTTCACTGAGGAATGTTCTTAATGGTCTCAGGGCTTCACCTTTTCTGAGCCCTTTTCTGACCTCTGGTGGGTGGCAGGAAGAGAAATGGGTGTACTGGAAGGTCTCTGTTGGTTTAAAATGAGTAATCAATGACATCAATGAGTAATCAATGACCCACAAAATTTTTTAGGTTCGATTAATCATTGATAACTCATTGAGTAATCAAATAATTGATTACCCATTGAATACTCAATGATGTTATTGATCAATGATTAGTTACGCCTGGTTAAAACTATCAGACCTAACCTTGCAAGTCCAACAACAGGACATTATGTTGGATGTTCAGCCTCAAACAAAAAGCTGGTTTACATTTACTTTGTTATACTAGAGATAAAAGCAAGGCATTCATATGGCAAAATATTTGTAGTTTTGAGCAAAAAAAATCACACCAGTAGATTCTGCCAGGAACACTATGTAAGAGAATTTGCAGTGGTCCAATAAATTACAAACAGTGTGATACCAACAAAAGGTGTGGAATTATTACCAGTTACAAGAATAATTTGAATGAATTAACAGGAGGTTAAAATTAAGTTGAAGCCATATCTGCAATATGAAATTCTGGGCAGATAGGCAGTCCTCAGTGATCCTTTAACCCAGACACCAATCCCCAGATTATTTGCTGCCAAACTGAGTAGTGAACACCAATGATCCAAGTAGAATAATGTATTTTGCAATTTTATTGTGTAAATTCTACACTTAAAACAAACCAAAATAAAATGAAACCATAGAAATCACTTTAAGGGCAGAATATTTAGTTTGGTAACAGAATCCTGCATTTCTTTTTAACAAATTATATAATTATGAATATAATGACTTACACAATACAGATGTAATTGTATGAAGACCCTTTAGAGAGTGGACAGAACTTATGCAGTCCAAAAAATTGGTTCTAAATTACATTTACTGTAAGGAATATCTCTAATACCCCAGTGTTCTTATCAGGAATTTGCCTTGGGGGGTCCCAGGGCCCTCCTGCCTGATAAATAGGGGTCCTGCAGGAACTTAAGGGGGTCAAAGTTAAGTAATGATCCGCATAAGGATAGTGCTGAACGGCAATGCACGATGGAATGTCAACTTTTCTCAATTTTATTTATTTATTCATTTATTTTATTTACATTTTACCACAGGATAAATATTACAAAAGAAGAAAAAAATATTACAAAAATTGCAAATTTACAGGACAGGAAGAGCTACAAAAATAGTTCAAAATTAAATGTAATATTAAATGACTTAACATTGATAGGTAGGGTGGCGAGGAAGCCCAATGGAAGCTAAAAAGCTTGTAAAAAATTGGGCTCCTCATACTTAATTAGGATTTAGTGTAAGCTGCCATATCATGGTCAGGCCATATCATGCTGCCATATCATGGTCAGGTCAGCTCTCTCGATAAGGTATTAATGAAGTCTTGAAACTAGAGTAATTTGTCAGTTGCGTTACATTATGGGGAAGGGAGTTCCATAGTTTAGGTCCTAAATAGAGGACTGTGAACTGTTAATGTTTGTACTACAGAAATATGGTCGGTAGTTATTAGCATTTCGAGTTTGTGTGTACTTGGCGAATCACTTGTTACAACACGAGTTGTTGGTTATTGTGTCATTGGTTTACATATTGTACGAGAGTTTGTGGCTGAATGTCTTTCCTCAATGAACAGTATTTGCGAGTATTTTTCGTTAAATATGACCTTCGGAGTTTTTATTAGTTTGTGGTGAAATGGAGTTTATTTTGGTCTCGTTGTCCGTGGAGGGGCTATCTTTGATTGCCTGCAGCAATGAAACGAGGACAAGATGTTGTTTTATGTTCACATGCATTCACATTGTCCACAGCTTTTAAACAGAAGGAGAAGCTCGGCGGACAAATGACTTCAGCAAGTACATCCTTAGATGTAGTGTGTTTTTTGTGCTAACAATTTTACAAGCGATTGTCTTACTTTTGGTTAACAATGTTAATCTTTCTTTATTTTTGTTTTGAAATTGTCGATTCGCCCATTTTCAGGTTTCGATATCTTGAAATCACAAGCATTTATTAATGATCATTGGAACTATTAAAGTGTTATACCGATTGTCAGAGTGTTGGGAATGTCATTTTATAAAAGAACTTTGTCAAGTATTTGATAGTTCTCTTCATCGTACATGTTACTTGCATATTTTATTATGGAAAACAGCTATTAAATAATTCTTGATTAATTAGTGATGCATTCTATAACATGCTTCAAAGTGAGGTGAACTCTATCATTTCGTGATAAGTAGAGTTACAGCAATTGGGGAAAATTTTGAGATTTTGTGCATTATTATGTTTGCACACCATTTGTTTCATTTCATTAAGCTTATGTAAATGTAAGTTTATTATTTTGTAAGATTCAACAAAATCTAGCATAGATTAGTCTACCAGCCTTAAAACACATAGTACATGTATATTTAAGAAACAGCTGGAAAAAATGGCCTTGTGCTAAAATGTACTATTTTGTTGTTGCTGCATTTTATTGCAATGGTACTTTGTGAAACATGTATGTCCACAAATACTTTAATTATGACCGGTTTCCTCTTTGTACAAGTTACATTAAATTGTTTCTTCAATACATCAATGTTTGTATGGGGAGCCCGTGTTTCAATCAGGAGCACGTGTATGAAATGGAAACATAAAAAAGCTTTTGAAATCATCATATTCTACAGCAGCAATCAATCATGCATGTTGGTGCTTATATGCTATCGAATTCAGTAACATTAAAATCAAGGCAGAGGAGAGGCATTTATTTGTTTGTTTGTTTTTATTTGACTTGTAGTTTCAGCTGTCAAACATCCTTTAATGTTTTAAATAGGCTGCCAAAAAAAAAAAAAAACAGTTGATGATAATCATTTTCTGTCATGGAGAAATGTGAAGATTCTAAAAGAAAATGATTTTTATTTTAAAGGAAAAGGTCGATAAATCTTGGTTATCATCTTCGGTGTGTCTATTTCAGTGATACGTTGAAAAAAAGAAAAATGAATGCTTTTTGTATTACAGTGCTCTGCGCACCTTACTGTGCCAGTCTACAAAGTTTTTTATTGATTTTTGACCAATTTTTGACATTTTTTGACAGCTTTCTGATGGTTTTTGTTTAAACTGGCTAATCATTAGCAGAATCTGTTGGAGGTGGAAATGTAAATTGTCAGAACGCAAACGTGGAGTTTGACAACTATGCCTCCCACAGATCTTGCATGTTGATTGCCCAGTTTAAACAAAAGCCATCAGAAAGTTGTCAAAAAGATGTCAAAAATTAATCAAAAACTTTGTTGAGTGGCAACAGTAGGGCACACAGCAATGGAAGGCCCCATTTATATGAAGAAAAGTTGTCCTAGGTACTTGAGACAACCCTCCTCCCAAGACCCTAGTGAGCTGTTTTATAAAATTCTATTTATAAAATGTTGTGAAATTTGATAATTTGTTATAAAATTCTGTAAAAGTTTATAAAATAAATTTTACACACATGGTCACTTTATAAAATTTTATAAGATTTTATAAAATAAATCTTACAAACATGGTATAAAATAAATTTTTCAAACATGGTCACATTATTAAATTTTATAAAATAAATCTTGCAAACATGGTCACTTTATAAAATTTTATAAAATAAATGGTCAGTTTATAAACTTTTATAAAATTGTAGAAAAATTTATAACTGAGGCTGACTCAGCCCACAGACTTTTTGGAAATTTAACAATTTTCATTATGAATTTAGACTGACAGACTGAAATGAGTCATTCACTCACAGTAGTACACAGTCAGCCAGTCAAAGCAAGTGTAATAACAAGTGGCATCACTCCTGGCTTTGGCGGAAAATGCGGATTTTGTTTATCAAAACAAAACATACATACATACATAAACTTTATTAAAGTGTCAAGGTATTTAGCTAAAAGCTAATTGTGGACACTATAAATAAATAATATGAATACAATTCAAGTATATTTAAAAAGTGTGAAACAGTGACCTTGCTTTCCTGGCTTTTCTGCACTTTCCTAGTACAGAGAAACCAGGAAAACCAGGATCACCCTTGGTGCTCGTGCTTATATTCAGCATCTTACAGCAATGCAAAACAAAATTACAGCAAGTGATCAACAAATGTGTTATATTTCAATTTACCCTTTGTTTGCATGTGTAAGTATTGCTGAAAATGGCAAAACACTACAAGAATGTTAATAGAAATTCAGCAATATGTTTATATGTTGTTGTCTGTTGGTTTAGTCTTGCTAGGGAATTTTCTCTCTGGGTTTTTAAGTTTTTCCCTATACTGAAACCAATACAACTGAATTTGATCCAGCTTCAGGTAGAGCATCTTGGCATTTTGTTTAATCTACACAGTACTTTTTAACATTATCTTGTTGTTATTATTTTTTAAGAAAATTAGGTACATGCATGTGTATTACTGGTACTAGGAATCCTTGAAAAGCCAGTTGTTGATCCTAAGGCCTTGAAAGTTGTACCTTCTATCGAAATCCTGTGTGCATGTGGGTATTTTTTTTTTATGAAAGCTTTGAAATCCAGAAATTAATCTATCAAAAATAATTCAATAAAACACTCCTAAAATAAAAGGCGAAAGCATTTTGTAAATACCTGAGAACATTTTAAAGAAAAGTTGTCAAGGCTTATAAGATCAGTAATTTTCCACAGTTTCCGCTAGTGGTAATTACAACTGGTCTTTTCTTGTTGGACATTTAACACAATTTTCATTTTTAAAACCAGGCTTAACTAATCAATGACCTCAATGTAATCAATGAGTAATCAATGGGTAATCAATGAGTAATCAATTGATTACTCATTAAGTATTGCCAATACTCAATGACTACATGTAATCAATGACCCACAAAATGTTTGGTCATTGATTAGTCATTGATTTGCATGAAAAGAGGTGTTGACAGGGCAGACACAACTCATAAGCTCGTGATAACATGGAACGTGACCTTTAGAGTTTTGCGCTAACAAGTAAATCCCCAAGGATTTTCCTTTTTTGTATGAGATAAGGGGAGGCTCTCTGTATATTTCTCTTAGCAATGGTTGGTTCTGAATTAAATGCCATTTGCTCATTAAGATGTTTTTAAGATTAGGCAAAGCCAGGTGGTACATTGTTATGAAAGGCAGAATTCTTTTTCGCATGTTCTCCTTTTGCTGCAAAGATGACTTCCATTCATGAATTTTACCTCGGAAATTATTTTCTCAATGAGATTGTGAGTGTAGCCTCTAGCACGGATGCGTGCTTTGAAGTTGTTGATATTCTTGCTGAATGATTTCACTGAGGAATGTTCTTAATGGTCTCAGGGCTTCACCTTTTCTGAGCCCTTTTCTGACCTCTGGTGGGTGGCAGGAAGAGAAATGGGTGTACTGGAAGGTCTCTGTTGGTTTAAAATGAGTAATCAATGACATCAATGAGTAATCAATGACCCACAAAATTTTTTAGGTTCGATTAATCATTGATAACTCATTGAGTAATCAAATAATTGATTACCCATTGAATACTCAATGATGTTATTGATCAATGATTAGTTACGCCTGGTTAAAACTATCAGACCTAACCTTGCAAGTCCAACAACAGGACATTATGTTGGATGTTCAGCCTCAAACAAAAAGCTGGTTTACATTTACTTTGTTATACTAGAGATAAAAGCAAGGCATTCATATGGCAAAATATTTGTAGTTTTGAGCAAAAAAAATCACACCAGTAGATTCTGCCAGGAACACTATGTAAGAGAATTTGCAGTGGTCCAATAAATTACAAACAGTGTGATACCAACAAAAGGTGTGGAATTATTACCAGTTACAAGAATAATTTGAATGAATTAACAGGAGGTTAAAATTAAGTTGAAGCCATATCTGCAATATGAAATTCTGGGCAGATAGGCAGTCCTCAGTGATCCTTTAACCCAGACACCAATCCCCAGATTATTTGCTGCCAAACTGAGTAGTGAACACCAATGATCCAAGTAGAATAATGTATTTTGCAATTTTATTGTGTAAATTCTACACTTAAAACAAACCAAAATAAAATGAAACCATAGAAATCACTTTAAGGGCAGAATATTTAGTTTGGTAACAGAATCCTGCATTTCTTTTTAACAAATTATATAATTATGAATATAATGACTTACACAATACAGATGTAATTGTATGAAGACCCTTTAGAGAGTGGACAGAACTTATGCAGTCCAAAAAATTGGTTCTAAATTACATTTACTGTAAGGAATATCTCTAATACCCCAGTGTTCTTATCAGGAATTTGCCTTGGGGGGTCCCAGGGCCCTCCTGCCTGATAAATAGGGGTCCTGCAGGAACTTAAGGGGGTCAAAGTTAAGTAATGATCCGCATAAGGATAGTGCTGAACGGCAATGCACGATGGAATGTCAACTTTTCTCAATTTTATTTATTTATTCATTTATTTTATTTACATTTTACCACAGGATAAATATTACAAAAGAAGAAAAAAATATTACAAAAATTGCAAATTTACAGGACAGGAAGAGCTACAAAAATAGTTCAAAATTAAATGTAATATTAAATGACTTAACATTGATAGGTAGGGTGGCGAGGAAGCCCAATGGAAGCTAAAAAGCTTGTAAAAAATTGGGCTCCTCATACTTAATTAGGATTTAGTGTAAGCTGCCATATCATGGTCAGGCCATATCATGCTGCCATATCATGGTCAGGTCAGCTCTCTCGATAAGGTATTAATGAAGTCTTGAAACTAGAGTAATTTGTCAGTTGCGTTACATTATGGGGAAGGGAGTTCCATAGTTTAGGTCCTAAATAGAGGACTGTGAACTGTTAATGTTTGTACTACAGAAATATGGTCGGTAGTTATTAGCATTTCGAGTTTGTGTGTACTTGGCGAATCACTTGTTACAACACGAGTTGTTGGTTATTGTGTCATTGGTTTACATATTGTACGAGAGTTTGTGGCTGAATGTCTTTCCTCAATGAACAGTATTTGCGAGTATTTTTCGTTAAATATGACCTTCGGAGTTTTTATTAGTTTGTGGTGAAATGGAGTTTATTTTGGTCTCGTTGTCCGTGGAGGGGCTATCTTTGATTGCCTGCAGCAATGAAACGAGGACAAGATGTTGTTTTATGTTCACATGCATTCACATTGTCCACAGCTTTTAAACAGAAGGAGAAGCTCGGCGGACAAATGACTTCAGCAAGTACATCCTTAGATGTAGTGTGTTTTTTGTGCTAACAATTTTACAAGCGATTGTCTTACTTTTGGTTAACAATGTTAATCTTTCTTTATTTTTGTTTTGAAATTGTCGATTCGCCCATTTTCAGGTTTCGATATCTTGAAATCACAAGCATTTATTAATGATCATTGGAACTATTAAAGTGTTATACCGATTGTCAGAGTGTTGGGAATGTCATTTTATAAAAGAACTTTGTCAAGTATTTGATAGTTCTCTTCATCGTACATGTTACTTGCATATTTTATTATGGAAAACAGCTATTAAATAATTCTTGATTAATTAGTGATGCATTCTATAACATGCTTCAAAGTGAGGTGAACTCTATCATTTCGTGATAAGTAGAGTTACAGCAATTGGGGAAAATTTTGAGATTTTGTGCATTATTATGTTTGCACACCATTTGTTTCATTTCATTAAGCTTATGTAAATGTAAGTTTATTATTTTGTAAGATTCAACAAAATCTAGCATAGATTAGTCTACCAGCCTTAAAACACATAGTACATGTATATTTAAGAAACAGCTGGAAAAAATGGCCTTGTGCTAAAATGTACTATTTTGTTGTTGCTGCATTTTATTGCAATGGTACTTTGTGAAACATGTATGTCCACAAATACTTTAATTATGACCGGTTTCCTCTTTGTACAAGTTACATTAAATTGTTTCTTCAATACATCAATGTTTGTATGGGGAGCCCGTGTTTCAATCAGGAGCACGTGTATGAAATGGAAACATAAAAAAGCTTTTGAAATCATCATATTCTACAGCAGCAATCAATCATGCATGTTGGTGCTTATATGCTATCGAATTCAGTAACATTAAAATCAAGGCAGAGGAGAGGCATTTATTTGTTTGTTTGTTTTTATTTGACTTGTAGTTTCAGCTGTCAAACATCCTTTAATGTTTTAAATAGGCTGCCAAAAAAAAAAAAAAACAGTTGATGATAATCATTTTCTGTCATGGAGAAATGTGAAGATTCTAAAAGAAAATGATTTTTATTTTAAAGGAAAAGGTCGATAAATCTTGGTTATCATCTTCGGTGTGTCTATTTCAGCGATACGTTGAAAAAAAGAAAAATGAATGCTTTTTGTATTACAGTGCTCTGCGCACCTTACTGTGCCAGTCTACAAAGTTTTTTATTGATTTTTGACCAATTTTTGACATTTTTTGACAGCTTTCTGATGGTTTTTGTTTAAACTGGCTAATCATTAGCAGAATCTGTTGGAGGTGGAAATGTAAATTGTCAGAACGCAAACGTGGAGTTTGACAACTATGCCTCCCACAGATCTTGCATGTTGATTGCCCAGTTTAAACAAAAGCCATCAGAAAGTTGTCAAAAAGATGTCAAAAATTAATCAAAAACTTTGTTGAGTGGCAACAGTAGGGCACACAGCAATGGAAGGCCCCATTTATATGAAGAAAAGTTGTCCTAGGTACTTGAGACAACCCTCCTCCCAAGACCCTAGTGAGCTGTTTTATAAAATTCTATTTATAAAATGTTGTGAAATTTGATAATTTGTTATAAAATTCTGTAAAAGTTTATAAAATAAATTTTACACACATGGTCACTTTATAAAATTTTATAAGATTTTATAAAATAAATCTTACAAACATGGTATAAAATAAATTTTTCAAACATGGTCACATTATTAAATTTTATAAAATAAATCTTGCAAACATGGTCACTTTATAAAATTTTATAAAATAAATGGTCAGTTTATAAACTTTTATAAAATTGTAGAAAAATTTATAACTGAGGCTGACTCAGCCCACAGACTTTTTGGAAATTTAACAATTTTCATTATGAATTTAGACTGACAGACTGAAATGAGTCATTCACTCACAGTAGTACACAGTCAGCCAGTCAAAGCAAGTGTAATAACAAGTGGCATCACTCCTGGCTTTGGCGGAAAATGCGGATTTTGTTTATCAAAACAAAACATACATACATACATAAACTTTATTAAAGTGTCAAGGTATTTAGCTAAAAGCTAATTGTGGACACTATAAATAAATAATATGAATACAATTCAAGTATATTTAAAAAGTGTGAAACAGTGACCTTGCTTTCCTGGCTTTTCTGCACTTTCCTAGTACAGAGAAACCAGGAAAACCAGGATCACCCTTGGTGCTCGTGCTTATATTCAGCATCTTACAGCAATGCAAAACAAAATTACAGCAAGTGATCAACAAATGTGTTATATTTCAATTTACCCTTTGTTTGCATGTGTAAGTATTGCTGAAAATGGCAAAACACTACAAGAATGTTAATAGAAATTCAGCAATATGTTTATATGTTGTTGTCTGTTGGTTTAGTCTTGCTAGGGAATTTTCTCTCTGGGTTTTTAAGTTTTTCCCCATACTGAAACCAATACAACTGAATTTGATCCAGCTTCAGGTAGAGCATCTTGGCATTTTGTTTAATCTACACAGTACTTTTTAACATTATCTTGTTGTTATTATTTTTTAAGAAAATTAGGTACATGCATGTGTATTACTGGTACTAGGAATCCTTGAAAAGCCAGTTGTTGATCCTAAGGCCTTGAAAGTTGTACCTTCTATCGAAATCCTGTGTGCATGTGGGTATTTTTTTTTTATGAAAGCTTTGAAATCCAGAAATTAATCTATCAAAAATAATTCAATAAAACACTCCTAAAATAAAAGGCGAAAGCATTTTGTAAATACCTGAGAACATTTTAAAGAAAAGTTGTCAAGGCTTATAAGATCAGTAATTTTCCACAGTTTCCGCTAGTGGTAATTACAACTGGTCTTTTCTTGTTGGACATTTAACACAATTTTCATTTTTAAAACCAGGCTTAACTAATCAATGACCTCAATGTAATCAATGAGTAATCAATGGGTAATCAATGAGTAATCAATTGATTACTCATTAAGTATTGCCAATACTCAATGACTACATGTAATCAATGACCCACAAAATGTTTGGTCATTGATTAGTCATTGATTTGCATGAAAAGAGGTGTTGACAGGGCAGACACAACTCATAAGCTCGTGATAACATGGAACGTGACCTTTAGAGTTTTGCGCTAACAAGTAAATCCCCAAGGATTTTCCTTTTTTGTATGAGATAAGGGGAGGCTCTCTGTATATTTCTCTTAGCAATGGTTGGTTCTGAATTAAATGCCATTTGCTCATTAAGATGTTTTTAAGATTAGGCAAAGCCAGGTGGTACATTGTTATGAAAGGCAGAATTCTTTTTCGCATGTTCTCCTTTTGCTGCAAAGATGACTTCCATTCATGAATTTTACCTCGGAAATTATTTTCTCAATGAGATTGTGAGTGTAGCCTCTAGCACGGATGCGTGCTTTGAAGTTGTTGATATTCTTGCTGAATGATTTCACTGAGGAATGTTCTTAATGGTCTCAGGGCTTCACCTTTTCTGAGCCCTTTTCTGACCTCTGGTGGGTGGCAGGAAGAGAAATGGGTGTACTGGAAGGTCTCTGTTGGTTTAAAATGAGTAATCAATGACATCAATGAGTAATCAATGACCCACAAAATTTTTTAGGTTCGATTAATCATTGATAACTCATTGAGTAATCAAATAATTGATTACCCATTGAATACTCAATGATGTTATTGATCAATGATTAGTTACGCCTGGTTAAAACTATCAGACCTAACCTTGCAAGTCCAACAACAGGACATTATGTTGGATGTTCAGCCTCAAACAAAAAGCTGGTTTACATTTACTTTGTTATACTAGAGATAAAAGCAAGGCATTCATATGGCAAAATATTTGTAGTTTTGAGCAAAAAAAATCACACCAGTAGATTCTGCCAGGAACACTATGTAAGAGAATTTGCAGTGGTCCAATAAATTACAAACAGTGTGATACCAACAAAAGGTGTGGAATTATTACCAGTTACAAGAATAATTTGAATGAATTAACAGGAGGTTAAAATTAAGTTGAAGCCATATCTGCAATATGAAATTCTGGGCAGATAGGCAGTCCTCAGTGATCCTTTAACCCAGACACCAATCCCCAGATTATTTGCTGCCAAACTGAGTAGTGAACACCAATGATCCAAGTAGAATAATGTATTTTGCAATTTTATTGTGTAAATTCTACACTTAAAACAAACCAAAATAAAATGAAACCATAGAAATCACTTTAAGGGCAGAATATTTAGTTTGGTAACAGAATCCTGCATTTCTTTTTAACAAATTATATAATTATGAATATAATGACTTACACAATACAGATGTAATTGTATGAAGACCCTTTAGAGAGTGGACAGAACTTATGCAGTCCAAAAAATTGGTTCTAAATTACATTTACTGTAAGGAATATCTCTAATACCCCAGTGTTCTTATCAGGAATTTGCCTTGGGGGGTCCCAGGGCCCTCCTGCCTGATAAATAGGGGTCCTGCAGGAACTTAAGGGGGTCAAAGTTAAGTAATGATCCGCATAAGGATAGTGCTGAACGGCAATGCACGATGGAATGTCAACTTTTCTCAATTTTATTTATTTATTCATTTATTTTATTTACATTTTACCACAGGATAAATATTACAAAAGAAGAAAAAAATATTACAAAAATTGCAAATTTACAGGACAGGAAGAGCTACAAAAATAGTTCAAAATTAAATGTAATATTAAATGACTTAACATTGATAGGTAGGGTGGCGAGGAAGCCCAATGGAAGCTAAAAAGCTTGTAAAAAATTGGGCTCCTCATACTTAATTAGGATTTAGTGTAAGCTGCCATATCATGGTCAGGCCATATCATGCTGCCATATCATGGTCAGGTCAGCTCTCTCGATAAGGTATTAATGAAGTCTTGAAACTAGAGTAATTTGTCAGTTGCGTTACATTATGGGGAAGGGAGTTCCATAGTTTAGGTCCTAAATAGAGGACTGTGAACTGTTAATGTTTGTACTACAGAAATATGGTCGGTAGTTATTAGCATTTCGAGTTTGTGTGTACTTGGCGAATCACTTGTTACAACTAGTGATCTCATTGGCTTAGACTCAAAAACTGCTAAAAAGTTAAGGTTCAAGGTACATTAAGTCTAATTTTTTTAAGGTTTTTAGTATTTTGAGACCCAATCACACAACATACAATTTTTAAAAGATATTGTATTTGGGGAACTTCATCAAAGAAGCAAAATTAGTATCTTTTGTCTTCTGCTATTCTGATTGGTTAAGCACGAACATTTGCTAAAATTGATTTGATGCAAATGGATTTTCTGTATTTTTATAATGAAATATAATTATGAACCATCAGCTCCTCCTCTATTCTATGTGGGAAAGAGCCAATGCTGCAGAACAATGAAGTTTACTATAGTTCTTATGTGAAGCATTACTTAATCACGATCCGCCATGTTGTTTCTGAAAACGAAGCAAAAACCACAAGGAACGAATAACATGAGCCCACAATCCACAAGGTCAGTTATATGATCCAAGATGGCAGCCAAAATCGTACTGAAGGAGCTGGGTCCAACGGAGTTGAAGGCTTTAATGGTACTTTTGATGCATTGTTTTCATTTAATTGTACTTATTTCCAAGCAGAAAAAACTGAAGTATTTGATTGTGAATCGAAAAATTGCTCACTGACTTCTATACCTAAGTCCATTTTGCTCGTAGCATTTGATCTGAACTTGTGTGCCATCAAGGGTGCATTCACTTGGCTTTTAAGTAATGTGTTACATAAGAATTGAAGGGCCGAGAGCATAACAGACCTATGTGACATTTTAGGCCTTTTTTTTATTTTGTCTCGCTCAGATTTGTCCATTTTTGGCATGTGAACTAGTAATATAGTTGCAAAACATTGTTCAGAATTTTTTCTGTTGTTTTTTCCGTCGTTTTCGAGAAACACCGTATGCAAAAAAATAAATCAAAGGCTCCTATTGTAACGCAACATTGCGGTAAGCTTCTGTTTTCACACTGACACGGTTCAATATTTTTTTACAATTAAACATAAGGGTTTTTGATGAACCCCCAAAAACGTAAATCACTTTCATAATGTCCAGTTCGAAAAAAAAAAAAGGATGCTGAGCGCGAATCAAACCCAGAGCCGTCCGAGCGCAAATCCCGGATCCAAACCACTAGACCACAGAGCATTTCAACCACGGCACGGGATGGGAACTCTCAATGCTGCCCCTTTTCTGATCCGAAGTGATTCCAGACTTTTCCGCTGGCTCGTCTTGCCCACCAAGGTCCGTTTTTTTACGTCAAGCACTAAATGGCGCTTCAGACACAAGGAAGGACAAGAAACACGACTCGTTTCTTTGAGAGGTGCTAGAGACTTAAGGATTTCCGGACTTAATGATGTCTTTCAATCACCGGACGGGCCTTATACATGTTAGCTTACACACACGCTACAGAGGCGATGTAATGCCATAGTGAGCTCACAATAGATAACTAGCGAACCAGGCATGCGTAAATAACGGTACTTTCGTTCAGGTTGTTGGCACTCAGAAGTATTGCAGTTGCGCAGTCTCATGGCTAAACTGCTTTGAAATGGCTTTGAATTAAATTGTGCTCTGAATGTAAAGTCAAAGCACTGGAGGGCCAGAACTCTGCTTTTTTCAGGTGAAATTGGTCTAATTCCTTATGGTTAGTGCAAATTCGACAAGGGTTAATGATATTATTCGTTGTACGATAAAATGAGGCACATCTGAGCGAGAAAAAAATAAAAAAGGCCTATTCCATCTCTCCCTCCCACGTCGTTAACATTTTGCAGTGCCCCCTCTCCCGAGCTTCGCGAGGTTCTGCGAGACACGTATTTCCAGTAATTATATTTCATTATAAAAATACAGAAAATCCATTTGCATCAAATACATCTTAGGAAATGTTCGTGCTTAACCAATCAGAATAGCCGAAGACAATAGCTACTAATTTTGCTTCTTTGATGAAGTTCCCCAAATACAATATCTTTGAAAAATTGCATGTTGTGCGATTGGGTCTCAAAATACTTGAAACCATAAAAAAAGTTAGACTTAATGCACCATGAACCTAAACTTTTTAGCGGTTTTTGAGTCTAAGCCAATGAGATCACAAGTTGTAACAATGAAAAAAGTTGACATTCCATCATGCATTGCTGTTCAGCACTATCCTTGTTATGTGGATCATTACTTAAATGCATCATTTCATTTTTTTCTGTGGGAATCTCACAAGGCCGTGGCCTGGTAAAACAAAGGGTAATACCCAATATTAAGTAGCGTGGTTGTTCACTCAATTTGTGATCGGCTGTACTGAGTAAAGAAATACCAGTGACATTAAATCCATGTGTTCATCAGCACTGCAAGCCTGTAATGAACTGTGATGTTAAGATCTGAAAAAACAGAGTGGATTTTACATTATTAAGCAGCAAGGTCAGGATGTCAAGCAGGATGGAAGGTCAAGAAAACAGAAACATTTTGAACAAAAATTAGCAAAAATCGTCCAAAACTAGGAGTAAAAAAGTTCTATAATGCAGGTGGCCAGTTGGAACACTGCTGATCACTCCAGTATCAGGATTAGTGATCATAGCTATGCTGAATAAACTGAAATTGAAACAATAGACCCAACATAGTAGCTATTAAACACTGTAGAAAGTTTTTAATCCAAGTGAATTATGTATGAGATTAAAAGAAATAAGATTTCAAATTATAGTATGTTAATTACATGGTAATGTGTAGCAAAACACACTATACACTGTAACACTATACAGATACTATTATTCAAATCATCAATCCACCTTCTCAAAAATTAAAAATAAGACCAGTTTTAAAGCCATTTTGTTTTGTTTGGAGGTCAACTGCACCCTGGAGTAACAGAGAGAGAGAGAGAGAGAGAGAGAGACAGTCAGAGACCCTGGTCTGGTCTACTCACATGCCTCCTAAAATCTGGGAGATTACAAATTAAATTGATTTGCGGGAGGGGCAGCAAAGTGTGAATTTTGTCCGCCTAGCTGAGCATTGTGAATCAAAACAAATCCAAAAATATTTGTCGATTCACAACAAATGTGAAGCCAATTATCCAAATTGATTAGTTTTGAGTCTGCAAGTTTCTTTAGGAACTGTAAATTTACGGTTGGGGAACTGTCCTGGCACTTGAAGATTTGCCTCAGTAAAGTTAATTTTGAACTTGCTACAGAATTCAGCCCAACTTTAATTTTAATTATTCGACGTTGCTAAGCTTGCGCTCAGCAGAAAATGCTTTTGATTTCTGGCATTGTTTAAACTGGGATGAATTATCACTACAAAGTATTTAGCAGGCGATCTTCAAGCTTCATTCAAGAGGCACAATACAGTGAATTGTCTGTTCTCAGACAAAGGCAAAGCAAGAAAGAAGTGGTTGACATGGACCAAATTGTGGAAATGCAGATCAACTGCACACTTTTATAACAGGAAACAAGGTAGAGGAGAAACTGATAGGTTTTATTCTTTGTGGGTGAGACATGTTGTTTTGTTTAATATTCACCAGTTCCAGTTGTTTAAATGTCTATGCAAGATAACCTGTTTGACTTTTTGCATTTCACTGTTTCATTATACAGTATACACTTACGAAATTATTGAACGGCAACAATTTTATCCTTGCACAATGTTCATTCCCCTTTTTTGAATTGTTTGAATGCGCAGTTTCTGGACAACAACCAATTCACACACAGTATCAGCAGAGCCAAGAGACATGTGACCAGGCCAGACCCAGGGTTGTCATAAAGTTTCGAAGTAGCCGACTGTGTTGTTGGAGTAGGCGGCCGAGGTTGGGGAAAACCCATCTCTTCCAAAGAACAGCCCAGGTGAGTAGCTGGCCGAGATAACAAAGAAGGTGGTGATTTTCGCCGGCAGCCGGCTACTTTTGACAACCCTGCAGACCAGGGTCTCTCTCAATCTCGCTTGCTCCAGGGAATGAGAAGAAGAGATACCCTGGGGATGAGGTTGTTTAGATGGTTTGTTAATATCAAGCAAAGTTTTTTTCATAATAATGTCAGAAATAACAGCAGTTACCCACTAAGCATAAAGGACACAACAGATATAAATATGTTGAGGAAAGCAAAGCTTTCAGATGTTGAAGTTAAGTGAAGTGAAGTGAAGAAGCATATGTTGCTTTAATATTATAAGCTTAAATTAACTTCAACTTGAGCAAAAATTATTAAACTTTACACACTGACACTTAATTAAAAGTTTAATATTTAAAATACTCACCTATTAAATTTCCATTTTTTTTTTCTTTCGAGTTGCCATTATTGTCTTGAGCCGATCATATTCCTCACAGGAATACAGACAAAAGCCCACGGGTTCCATTCATAATAAGCTTACGTCTTAACTTAAACTTAAGATTAAGCTTATATAAGCTATAAGTCTTATATTTATTTTATAAGACTTTTACACGACTGCTTGGCTCGTCGTCAGAGACGATTTTTTTGTCCTTCATGTTTGTCCCACAGTATTTTTTTAAAGCAGATACCAATCTATGTAATGATGAGATGAATAAAAAAATGTAACGATTCCCAAAAGATCCGCTTTTACCTTCTTTATAAGCTCACTGATCCTCGCATCTTGTCACCAACATTTTTTATCCGATCAAACCAAAATGGCCGACCGAGCGCCCGGATGAGGCCCGGACGATAGGTGCCTGGTGCCGAGATAACCATTTTCCCGCGCTTTCCGCCGGTCCAAGATACAGCTGACGCGTTCAGAGTGAGTCGAGGAGAAAAAATATTCTGCTTTTCCTGGCTTTTCCTGCGTTCAGAGGATCGTTTGGACAATAACCTTTTCACCTTTCTTTGACGAAAAATTAACTTAAGATTAAAAGGTAAGTCTCTTTGACATTTGAAAATTAAGTTAAGCCATAAACAAATTTGCAGTATGTTGATGTGCTTTACAGTCTTTACATGAGAGCAAGACTATCAGGTCAAAAGGTTCTTGAACATACAACAAGCTACATGGACTACATGTACAGAGAGTTGAGCTGTGGATACATAAATATTGCTTGTATGTATTTTTTTTCCTGCTGAAGGAAAGGTAATCTGTTAAGTGACTTAAGTGGTGATTGTCCGTGAGTTATTACCAAATGAAGGCAGTTGTTTCACCATAGCACTATGCCTTTCTAGGAAATGTTCAATGAACTTGACTCGTTTTGGTGTTTACACTCATTGAGGAACCGCTGATTGTTTGGTGTGACGCAGTCATCTACAGCAACTGCTATTATTAAAATTTGTTGTGTTGGTTGTAAAATTTGTTTTGTTAATTTTTTTTTCAGCCCGTTAACACTGAAGTCTGCAAACAAATTATTGTTTTCGTACCTGTCCAAGTTTATTCCCATAACAAAGCATATGAACCGTTGGCGTTTTCTGTTTGTGGTGCTGTATGTGCTAGACAATCACAATGAAGATGTGGTAAATAATTAATGTAAATGATTTTTTTGGTACTGCTTCATGTAGAACCTTGTAATGTTAAGCAGTTACATATTGTTTTTCGCTATGTTTCTGTGGAATTGTCAGCTTAACTGTGATTAATGACATTTCTCTTAGTTTTTACTACTGGTCAATGAATTGGAAACTTCCACATCCTACCCCACCCCCTTGTCAAAAGAGTCTAGGTATTTGAACTTTAGCTTTGAAGATGGGATCGTTCAAATTCCCCTGGCAGAAAGGACAAGAAAGTGTTGAAATGTCCTACCCTAGTGCCAGATTTGAGTAAAGAAAATTCGAAATTTTGCATTTATTCTTGTGTATTGTTTTATAATGGTCACTTTTTATATGTTCAAATGCCATACAACGGCTTTTCGTGTCAAATATAAGGGGATGTATGATGGTCAAATTGTTTGGCGCATAACTATAAGTAAAAGCACAAGTTTTAGTGGAATTTTGTAAAAATGCCTCAAATAACATTTGGAATCTTTGTTTTTTCAGGTCAGTTACAGCTGTTTGTATTTCAATGTTTGCCTGTTTTATGACCCATGGGCAATAGGTTATGAATTTAAAAAAGTTAAGAAGTGAACCAAGTGTTTGGTTACATGAAACAGCAATTTTACTTGAGGGGAGGTTATTACAGTAACTGCCTTATTGGCACCAGAGATTGTCTGTAGTGCATTTTATAATATGAAATTGACTATAATTGAAGTCACTGTTTAATTTTAAATCTTGATGTTCCTATAATGTTTTTATTTTGTCATAATAAACTAGGCATAAAGTTGTTACAGTGGAAAGTTTTTTAATAATTAACCAAAAAATGAATATCAATTGTGTTGTATTTTACGAGTCTTGTACAAATAAAGGATGTTACACATTAGTATTGATATCATGAGTTAATGACTGCATGTCCAGGGGCTATTAAGTGGGTTTTGGGCCACTAACGGTTCAGTCTTGTACATAGAGTGGTTTCGATAAATTCGTGAAACAAAATGTATTTATTGCAAGTAATAATGAGATGAATACAACAGTTAACAAAAGAGCGTTCAGTAATAGTACAAACCAAAGGTTCGAATTAGCCTATATTCGTGCCTAAAACGTTTTATGGTCAGCTTTTGGGGGCACTTCGAATATAAACAAGATTTAATAATTTTGGGGGAAACTGAACAACTTGAAACTCAAAGAAAAAAACAGTATTTCACAAAAAAAAAGCAAAAAAAAAAATGCTCCCATTAGGATTGGAACCCGGGATCATTGGATCCCCCGATTAATCGCTCTAACCACTCTACCACGGTACATTTCACGTGTGAGTTATTTCAAATGTGAGTGCCTTAACGTACATTTATGATGTATCGCGTGTCGCTGTTCCGTAATCCATTTGAAGTGTGCAGATTGCTTTTCTAGTCCATGAGCTTACAACGTTTACGTTTTGATTGCTTTTCTGGACAAACATAACCTTAAAATTATGTCTAAAAAGTAAGACTACACCACATTTCTTCTTGGTCACTACATTCAGTAGCCGACGATCGCAAATTGAAATGGTAGTTAGCGCGTAAATAATCGTCTTACGCTTAGAACAAGGCATACATGCATGTTTACTTCTTTTGTTTCGTTTGTTGGCGTCGGTTAGCGCGTGGATAGTCGCCTCACGCTTAGAACAAGTTATACTTGTGTATTTTTCTTGTGTACTTTGTTGGCGTCAGTTAGAGCGTGGATAGTCGCCTTACGCTTAGAACGAGCTATACATGCATGTGTACTTTGCCCGTTTGGTTTGTTGGCGTCACTGAGTTAGCCCGTGAATAGCACTTGGCCTGACGCTTAGAACGAGTGCATGTGAAGTTAGCGCGTGAATAGTTGGCTTGTACGATTAAAACGAACTATACAGTGCGTTACGCTTAGAACGAGGTATACATGCATATGTACTTTGCTTGTTTGGTTTGTTGGCGTCACAAAGTAGCGCGTGAGTAGCACTTAGCCTTACGCTTTAATTAATAGAACGAGTGCATGTGAAGTTAGCGCGTGAATAGTTGGCATACGCTTAAAACGAACTATACAGTGCGTTACGCTTATAACGAGCTATACATGCATGTGTACTTTGCTTGTTTGGTTTGTTGGCGTCAGTTAGCGCGTGAGTAGCACTTGGCCTTACGCTTTAATTAATAGAACGAGTACATGTGAAGTTAGCGCGTGAATAGTTGGCTTACGCTTAAAACGAACTATACAGTGCGTTACGCCTAGAACGAGCTACACATGCCTGTGTACTTTCTTCTTAGTTTTTTTCTAAGTGTCTCGCGAAATGACTTTCGTTGAGTCGGATCGACTTTCACTTTGACGGGTCGTCTCGATCCGTGTCGGATCGAGTCGATCCGCCGATATTTTCCACCCTCCCACATACACTCTCGCCGTATTTTTCTAAGTCTCTCGCGAAATAACTTCCGGTGAGTCGGGTCGACTTTTACTTAGACGGGTCGAGTCGGATCGAGTCAGGTCGCCGATATTTTTTACCCTCCCATCCACGAGATTGATTTTTACTTCCGGTAGTAATAGGTTGATGATTTCGCGACCTGACTTCCGCTGAGTCGGATCGTCTTTGCTTATTGACGACCCGACTCAGTTCGGGTATATTGGACATGAGTGGAGCAATAATCGGCGAACAGAATATCAAACGGTCCTACCCATCCATGAACGCCGTGCATTGTCTTGAAAATTTGCACGCTGTGATTCTTCCATCTGCTTTTCAAGTCAACACCGAAGAGATTTCCGCCATCTTGAAATCAAGAGTGGATCACGAGGTCGCGTGTCAACCAATCAGACCAGCAGTTGAATTTAAAATATATATAGACGCAAAGACCCGTTGATTTTTCTGTACTCGCTTAAATATGTAATTTATTGATTCCCGATCAAATCCACACTCGTCTTTTAATTCCCAAACCGTGAATTATTTCTGTTACATTTGAAAAGACTACTTTTAAAAGCAATGAAATCAGTAAAAATAGACATTAATATGGCACGCATTTCACAGTCCATAATCCACAGAAGTCCAGTCCCGAAGTCCAAATTTTTTTAAATCCGATATAACGACGCCGTTTTCACGTGTGTTTCTATTGTTCTTTCTTCAAAAAAGTCTTGAAATTACTCGCCACAGGCAGCGAGGACTACTCCGGCACAGGCATTGTAGAGGATCGGCAGTAAAATGTGGAATCAATTGACAATATGCTTACGAGCGCGATGGATCGATGTTTGGCATTTTTGCCTCGGAAGAACTGTGATTAAAAATAGTTCTTATTTCTACAGAATCGCGACAAATTCGGCCTCAAGTTGTATGCTTTGTATAAAAGCAACGTTCACCTCTATGGGAGAAATACAGGACTGTCTTATGCACCAATAAGACCAAATTACGGAAAGCGTATGTCATGCGCATGCGTAAGAAACATTTGTCATATATTTTAATGTGCCATGAGAAAAGAAGCAATTTATACTTTAATATTTTAAACAAGATAAGAAGACGTGGAGAAGAGTTACTCCTTTCATTCAGTCATCGTTCCAGCAAACCACGTTACTATTGAATGTTTTATAAATGAAGGCTGTACCACAATGAAGACAGTCATTCTTGTGACTCTAATATATACCTGGCGTGAACCGGAAAGGCACAATTTAAAATATGTGTGCATAAATTTGCATGCAAAATCGTGACACAAAAAATAAGAAAAACAGAGGCCATTTTATAACTCATGCCGCTACGCGCATGAGTAATAAAAACAAGAGGCTACACTTAGCCTATACTCATGCGCATGAGACTCTAAGACGCGTTGACTGAAGTTACCAATTTTTTTGTGCTCGCTTTTAATATTTAATTTATTGATTCCCGACCAAATCCACACTCGTCTATTACTTTCCAAGTCGTGAATTATTTCTGTTACATTTGAAAAGACTACTTGAAAAAATAGGCAGTCGAGGACATGCTGTAAAAAGAAAATTGATAATCAATATAAAGACTTAGTTTTCCTGTGTTACTAAATCGCATGCAACCGGTGTAAAATGGGTTATTCCAGAAAAAATTCCCCCCCCCCCCCGACGGATGCAATATTTTTTTTACACCTCCCCCGCCCGTATTTCCCGGCCAGGCCGACCAACCCTCGCACCTTGATTTTTAACCCAGATGCCCCCTCCTGCCCGGATTGCCATTAGCTTTTTGTAGGCCCTAAATAAACAGGAAATCACATTCAGGAGACCCGGGATTTTTTTAAAGTTTTCAAATCTTTGGTGAGAATTGCTATGAATTGGTCAAACATTTTGTAAATAAACGTTGCGTGACGCATTCACTAAAATCTCTCTGTGATTTAAGACCAAATCGAAATGAAATGTTTCCATAACTTAAAGCTGGTTCTTTAAAGAATGCTTTGATTTTGCCATCTATAATAAGTTTTTTCCAGGCTTCACAGTTTCTTCAAAGTGTTCAAAGTGTTCAAAGTGTCCCAAATACACAATTTTGCTTTATGCAAATTTTATGTCAAATGTGATTTGATAGCAAGCTCACCACTGAATAAAAAAATATATTTTCTATAAAAGGTCGAAACTTTTGAATGAAAATGTCTTTCCTTTGATTAAAAGAGTCAAACACCTTTCAGAATTCAGTGATTTTCTGCTTCTGGAAGTCTTGGCGATTTATTGTGTCCTAATTACTGCGCGGAACAGACTAGCGTCTGCGAAAATATAATAAACATCACAAAATAATTCAATTCAGTAACCTATTTTTATTATGCTTTCTAAAATTTCCGACTTTTTCTGTGTAATGGAATGCCAATCTAATCCGGAAAAATGATTCGCGTAATGCTTTCGCTAATAAAAAAAAACAGTTCTGAATGGTCAAAGGTACAGAAATGAAATGCTGGCGGCGTTTGAATCATGAGTTCGGATAGCTCATGGTCTTGAAACAAACACTTCGATTCACAGCTCGATTTTTCACTAAAACCTTTTTCCAAACCACGAAAACACCTAAAATAATCTTTGAAAACAATGCTTGGCCACATTTGGTGAAAGCTGTGCTTGGTAAAGCAGTAAAAAGAACGAGAAAGCTCCGTTTACCTTTCCCACGGATCCAAAGCGGGCACGTACAAACGGAACTGTGTTGACAATCGAGTCGTCTAGAACTGTCTCATCGTACAGCAATCGGGTGAACTCGCACAACTTCGCGCTTCGAAAGGTCGGACTTACTTACACAAGTGACAACATAGTGGTTACTAGTAACCTAGTAACCACAAAAAGCAATAAAGTCAGTAAAAATCGACATTAATATGACACGCATTCCACAGTCCATAATCCACAGACGTCCAGTCCCGAAGTCCAGTCCCGAAGTCTAAATTTTTTATTAAATCTGATGGGCTGCAGTACGACGCCGTTTTGCCGTGTGTTTCTATTGTTCTTTCTTGAAAAAAGTCTTGAAATTACTCACCACAGGCAGCGAGGACTGCTCCGATACAGACATTGTAAAGAATCGGCAATAAAAAAGGGAATAAATTGACAATATGCTTATCAGTGCGAGAGATCGATGTTTTTCATTTTTGCCTCGGAAGAACTCTGATTAAAAATAGCTCTTAGTTTTTTCAGAATCGCGACAAATTCGGCCTCAAGTTGTATGCTGTGTATAAAAGCAACGTTTACCTCGATGGGAGAAATACAGGACTGACTTATACACCAATAAGACCAAATGACGGAAAATGTTTGTCATGCGCATGCGTAACAAGCATTTGTCTTATATTTCAATGTACCATAAGAAAAGAAGCAATTTATATTTTAATAATTTAAACAGGATAAGAAGACGTCCGACATGGAGAAGAGTTACTCCTTTCATTCAGTCATTGTACCTGTAAACCACGTTACTATTGAATGTTTTATAAATGAAGGCTGTACCACAAAGAAGCCAGTCATTCTTGTGAAACTAATATATACCTGACGCGAACATTATTAATGTGAGTAGGGTTGTAGGAGACGCTGTCGTGACACTTCAGTAACGATGTTTTGCCGGAAATGAGAGTAGCCGGAAGTCACCAAACAGGAAGTGTAAATTAAAGCTGTGAACCGGAAATGCACAATTTAAAATATGCGTGAATGAATTTGCATGCAAAATCGTGACACAAAAAATGAGAAAAACCGAGGCCATTTTATAACTCATGCCGCTACGCGCATAAGTAAAAAGAAGAACAAGAGGCTCCTAGCAGCCTATACTCATGCGCATGCGTAAGTAGGCTGTACCACAATGAAGGGAATGATTCTTCTAAGACTTATATATACCAAACATGAACATTGCTAATGTAAGTAGGGTTGTAGGAGACGCTGTCGTGACACTTGAGTAACGCTCTTTTACCGGAAGTGAGAGTAGCCGGAAGTCACTAAACAGGAAGTGTAGTGGAAAAGCTATGAACCGGAAGTGTACAATTTAAAATATGCGTGCATAAATTTGCATGCAAAATCGTGACACAAAAAATAAAAATAACAAGACGCTGTGGGAGCGTATACTTGGGCGTCGTTGTATTAGGCATATTGGAGAATAATTGTCTTGGGAATCTGCATGCACGTTATTTCACACGGTTTGATGATAGGGAGTATTCGGATAAGGGTTTTCCGATTTAGCGGAAATAACGCGGAAACGGAAGGATTTTTTCCGGATATATAAGTGATACAATTAACTATTATATTATTACAATGAAATTCAATTCGTTCTATAGGTGTCGGCACATTCACCAAAGCATGATGCTTGAAGTTATTTTTGGCGGTGAATGTGCCTGTAAAGACCAGTAAGCCCGGCGTAGCTTTTTCTCGACAGCTAGATTTACCTTTTTGTAAACAAGGCCAAACACACGAGGATTGACCGGGCACTGCTAAATGTACTGGCATTCTTAATTTCAAAAACGTACCGTTTTTGTTTTGCTTGACAGTTAATATAGTCTCGGGGGTAAATTCATTTGCATTGCTGTATGTTGACTTCATTTTAGACATTTTAGGCTGCAGGCAATTTTAAATTGTATCATGAATTTGTAGTATTGTTTCCGTTCCCGGTTTCGCGGCTAAGGTATCTCAATACCTCTGAGGATACTGAAGAAGTCGTTGCAGTCAGAGCTTTGCAGGGATGCAGATTTCTATCATATACTCGGTCGGCATTTCGAAAGTTTTTTGACTGTGGAAATAATAATTTTAATCTGGATAAGTTATCGGTTTAGGAGCTGATGTCTTGTTTTCTCGAGAGAGCGCTACTAAGGTTTTATCTAACTGTAGTGTGGTACTTGACAATGTTCTCACAGGGCAAGATAATCAAGGTGGACGTAGAAAAAAGAACGTATGAAGGTTAAATCAACTCCGTCGGAGTCGAAAGGACAGTCGCATGAAAAAAAATCGCCCACTCCAGAAACAATGAAAAATACCATGATAATAATCTTTTACGTGCAGGCTCAGCCTCACCGGGATGTGATTATTCAAGTCTCCTTTGTTAGAATGGCACAATGGAATTCAAAGTACATGTAGGAACACTCGGAAGTAGCTTTGTGTGTTCGTATACAAATGTGCACCTTATGCAAATTGCCAGGAAGTTGAAGCATAGCTCGTACAGTTCGTGCTGAAAACAAAAGAAATTGAAAAAATCCGTTGCGTAAGAAAGAAATTAGCATACGAAAAAAACAGCTTTTGTCTCATACTAGCTCTGGCTCAAGGAGTCAACATTGCTTGTTGTTGTCGTAAGTTTTGAGAGCCGAAAATTCTGAAGATGAAAAGAGGAACCTGCCAAACAGAGCTATTCTAAAGACAACTCGCTTAGTAAGTGGTGTATGATTTTTGCTGTTTAGCGACAGAGAATGACGAATATGAATTTCCTGCGATGAACTCAAGTGGTTTCAGCTGAACGCAAAAATTCAACACTTGGATACTGGTTACATTATCGCTTCACTTTTGTTTAGTTACGTTCCTTGTTGATATTTGTCGTTCAATGACTACTGAAAAGGGACATTAACGTTAATTTTACGCAAAAGTAAATCCACTGTGCAATGCAATCGAATTAGGCCCGGTTCAAACTTTGAACTTCACATCTGCCGAATCTAATGTAAATAAGCAAGAACAACAGAGTTTTCTCATTTTCATTAGATTCGGCACATGCGAAGTTCAAAGTTTGTTGAAAGAATATTAAAGATTCAGTCACCATTTGTTGTCAGTTGAGATTTTGATAATTAATATTAATACGTCAGGTGCAGTGACTTTATATCTAATAAAACACCACATACTAATCGCGTTCGAAGAACGCAATCCTAATTTCGTGTTGGTGTGGTTTATGTGCAGTAACATTTGAGATTTTTTGGTAGACGGTCTTCCAATTAACCGCCCCTATAGTTTTTTTCAGGGGCTCATTTCCGCCGTAAATTCCTTCGAACGCGTCTCCATAAGCTGTGACTGCTAGTTTATATGAATGTTTTCATCAGATATAAAGTCAGTGCACGTGAAGTATTATCGATCTGTTAGGTTTGTGGGCTTTAACTGTTTTGAAATTGCGACAACCTGTTGTGTTTGCTTTAGAAAGTCTTTTCACTTGTCAAATATCTCAACAGAAAATAGACAATGAATAACTGAAAATGCATTGTGCAAAATGACCCACCACCACATTTTTATCGTCAATAAGCTAGCAAGGCGGAAAAAGTCTTTCCGTTTCCGCTAAATCGGAAAACCCTATAGTGTGAGCAGTCTAACAAAGAAGCGCGTTTAACCGTCTAAAACAAGAAGACACAGTACACTTAGCGTGCGAGATCGCACGCAAATTATTAAAGTAGCGTGTCCATTGTGTCAAAAGACGAGTACATACTGAAAAATACAAATCGATACCTACTTTGTACTTACCGTTGAAAAAAAGGCCGTATGTCAGAGATTCCCGATGGTTGTTATTGGTTTTAGCTAAATCTTGTAACTAGCTGGTCTGTGTTTCCGACACTTTTGAAGTGAATGCAAATGTAGCCGCAAAGTGGCCTTTCGAAGCCATGACCGGACCCGAGGTCAAAACAACTTTTCCAATTGAAAGTTTTGCTGGAAGTATTCCCGCCGTTATTGTAATAAAGTTTGAATGAAACTTAGAAATTTAATCAAAGTTAACGACAGAAGTGATAATTTAGGAGGAGAGAAACAAATTTAGCCCTTTGAAATATATTTTTTTCAGTTGAGGTAAAACTGTTTCAATTTGCATAATGTGAAAGTAATTTGAAACCTTTCCAGTAACGCATAACGCAGCTATTTCATAAAACATCTCGCAATCAGACACACGAAAATATATCAAGTTTTTATTCCTCTGTATCCGAAACACAGAAAAGAAAATTAAATGAAAAAGTGATCGCTTTAAGGTTATTTTCGCCCGAGAATCATTCACTTAGCGGAAGCAAAACTCGCAAGAAACGTCTCCCAAGACACTGCGTGCATTGTTTTATACATCTTCTCTCGGCGGTGAATTTTTGCACCCAAAGTCTGAACCTTCAACTTCCCGAAATAAAAATTAATGAAAGGCAAACAACCGAAAGAAGTGAAATTAATTGGGATTCCTACCACGCTTATATTTCTTACTTCGCTGTCCACTGTCCACTTCTTATTAAATAAGCGCTATAATGTATGTATTCGTCTAATTATCTTCTTCATGTTCGTTTAAACATGTTTTAGCGGGTTTCCGTCATAAAGGTATCGTAGAATTTAAAAATCGCGAGTGTCAAATACTTTCGCAGTGTCTTCTTGAGTAATTTCCTTACGCATATTGAATATGAAACTGTTAGATGCAACAGAGAAAACACAACTCGCACTTTGTGACGTTCGCCTCGCATCAACAAACAACAGGTGTACTCCACCGCGGTCAAACGAGAGAAATTTGCAAAAGTTAACCAAAGTACTTCAAAGTTAAGGTTGTAATTTTCACTGTTTATTAAAAGTTTCATATATTAACAATACACTGTCAACTCACTAAACGTTTTGAAAGTTTACTAAAAAATGTTCTAAGCGTTTTAAAACTATGAACCGCAGAACTGTCGGCGCCATTTGCCAACACAATTTTGCTCAGGCACGAAGCGTTTTGATCAGTTTTCAACGATCGAAAAGAAGCTCGTTATTTTGAGCCGTTAAGATGAAAAGATAGTTACATAAACTAATTATTTTACACATCCTTGCCCACGTTTCCACTTGATACTAAATGAATCCCACCAAATAAAACGAAAAACGCCTCGGACGTGTGACCGCGGTGAAGGTTTGAACAATCCCGCCATCCCCAGAGTTCCGCAATACTGCACATTTGTGTATGACCAAACTGCATTTTAATACTTGGTCGCTACGCCCAAGTAATAATAATAATAAAAATAACAAGAAAAACGGAGCCGAAACCTTACTTCATGCCGCTACGCGCATGAGTAAAAACAGAGCCCATTTTATAACTCATGCCGCTACGCGCATGAGTAATGAACTGATAAGTTTTATGTGGCTAAATGCAATTTAGGCAAAGTTAAACTCGAGTCCATGCAGTCAGCGGTTTGCTTTGTGACAGTACATGTCCTGCGCGGCGTTTTCTGACCTTTGCGGATCACATACAAGCGTTTGCGATCTTTGCGGATCCTTGACGAGTCTTAGCGATCTTTGCGGATCCTTGCTCCTGTTAGAACCATTGCCTTGCTATTAAGCGAATCATCGCGGAGTCTTGCTTGCTGATCGTTGCAGATCAACGTTTGGTTTTGCGAGTCACAAATGAATCATGCTATCGAAGGGCGCTTGGGTCGCGTTCGCCGCTCGTTTACTTGCTGCTGATCTTTGCGGATCAACGTTTGTTTTGCGAGTTACGAATGACATATGCTATCGAGGGTCTATCGAAGGGGCTCTTGGGTCGCACTTCGAGCTCGTTCGCCGCTCGCGTACTTGCTTGCTAATCTTTGCGGATCAACGTTTGCTTTGCGAGTCACGAATGACTCATGCTATCTAAGGGGCGCTTGGGTCGCACTTTGAGTTCGTTCGCCATTCCGTGCTTGCTTGCTGATCTGTGCAGATCCACGTTTGCTTTGCGAGTCTGGATGGCCGCACTTCGAGCTCGTTCGCAGCTCATTTGTTCGTTTCACTGATTCGTTGCCGTCGCGAATGAGACTAGTCCGAAACCTTTGGGGAAGCAAGCAACAATGGATGCTATCCGTGGCCATGTTTAGGCCAGGGGGCGTTTCGTCGGCCTCCATTGTTCACGGGCGAGATTGCGTCAGGTAAAGGGTCCGTACAGACAAGGTATGCTCCTCACTCTTTTGTTGTTTGTCGATATTTATGTTTGTTTACAGACCCGTTTATTGCAGTCGTTGCGCATCAGTCGCTTCTGCTGTTCTTCTCTAACTTTTCGTTTCGCGTTTAACTTTCCTATCCGTTGTATAGACTAAAATTAATACAGTGAGCTTATATACCCTTTGCACATATAAATAGTCTTGTAAATCATCATGGCTCCGTTCAAAGGTTGTTGTGGTCATGTTTGTTTAGAATGGAAGGTCCGATTTATGACAATTTCTTATCGGAGCGCTAAATCGGGCAGGCAAATCATCGCGTATAAACTCGTCCATAACATGCAATGAATGGGCCTGGTATTCTGCAATCGCTCCGAGAAAGAAGATTTCTCAAGCTTCACGGCAGATCTCGGTCACGTGCTAGGCAACGAGATCTGCTATAAGATCGAATTTTCATTTCAAGCAGCATACACGCTTCTGAGTTCGTAATATTTAATGGAATGATTGGGGATTTCGTTCAATATCGAATCTGCTAATTGTTTACACATTTAAGGATAATTCACTGAAAAACGAAAGCCAATTTTGTATTTATTTATTTATTTATTTATTTACTGTTGAATTCCGAGACAGTCGACGGCGCCGCTTGTTTCGTAATTTTATAATAATGCCAAAACATACAACAGGAATACATTGAGCGAGACGTTCGTTCGTGGAATTTTGTTTACCGGTAAGTCGCTTGCAGAAAACTTGTGTCTATAAAATAAATACAGAAACGTTCGCGACAGGCAGCAAGAGAGCGAATTCAAATGGGTCCTGAATACAATAGATTTACGTAAGATACCCGCTGTCATTGACATATGCAGCTATCAGGTAACATAGACTCACTGGTCCCCAGGAAGGCAAGGCAAAGACCTAGTGGGAAACCTGGTGCAAAAAAAAATGCTGTTGGTTGAAAAAAGGCGTACAGGCGTACAAAAATAAATAAATAAATAAACATAGAGAGGGTAAATTGACATGGCTGACTTGCTTTGCGACCAGTTTGGTGACCTGCCCGGGACTCTACGGATGCCTTAGGAGCTCGTTTGCATCTTGTTTGCGTACTTATTGATTTTTGTGGATCTTGGCAGATTTATTGCTGTGCTACCATGGGGCTTTACTACTTCATCGCCTTTTCAGTCTGATGATATCAGAACTGCCATGTTATCTTCATTTAGAGACCTGGTGTGACCAGCTTTATCTGGGCTTGCTTCAGCAGGAGTGCATAGGCTTCAAGCTCGTTCGCAACTAATTCGCTTGCTTGCTGATCTCTGCGGATCAATTTTGCTTTGTGAGTCACTGTGAACTCATTGCTTTGCTACCAAGGGATGTTCAGTCATTTGTCTCCATTGCAACGGAGGATGGCTAGAAACCCTCACAAAAGCATAATGCCGGTCACCAAATAAATTATGTATGTAGGTATGTATGTACTTTGGCAGGTTCATTCTTGCTTGGTCAGCTTTAACCTTTCGGGCATTTAGCAATGACGTAGGCTGCTAACTGTCATTGGCAGGGAAACAAAGCACAGTCTAGCAGCTTGCCAGAATACCAAGTTGTACCAAGTTCATCGAAACGCCTCACAGGCCCCATTTCAAGTTCGTTCGCGACTCATTTGCTTGTTATGGATTTTTGAGGGTCAATTGTGGGCTTTGCAACTCGTGGCTGACCCATTGCATTGCTACCATGGGATTTTTCTCTGATTCGTAGCCTTTGCAAAAGAGGATAAAAACCAGCATACAGTATTTTCTCAATTAAACGCCCCCGGCGTTTATTTCAAACTTGGTTTAGTGGACCCGGCGTTTCTTCGAATCAGCAGTTTTTTCTCGCCCGCCATTTTTTAAGAAAGGGTTATTATTCGTTTTTCTTGGCAGCCGTGTACCTTGCCCTTAAATCTTAAGTTTATTATACCACAAATAAACGTTTGAGGGGCTTTCTTACAACTTCCTCTATTGTACCCGGCGTTTATTCGGGGCCCGGCGTTTAATCGAGAAAATACGGTACTGCCGTCAGTTCAGCCTTGTCTGGCCTTTCACTCAGCAGTACTTGCAGTTTTTGTGAATTGTGGGTGACTTGTTGCTTCGCTGCCATAGGATTTTCACCGATGTGCAGCCTTCAAAAAGGATGAAAGCAAGCATAATGCCCTCAGTTCAGCTTTGTCATCTTGTTTTTGAGACCTGGTTGGATGCCAGCTTCACACACCGTCTTGTTCAGCAGGACTCGCATTTTGGGTCCTCAGCCACATTGAATTCATCATGGGATGCATGCATGCCGAGCTCATTCACAACTCGTTGGAGTGCCGCCAGAACTTCACTGATAAATTTGGGCTTAGCGAATTGTCGAAAACTGATTGCAATGTTACCAAAGGGTTTCAAGGATTTCAAGCATTTGGCGGTTTGGGCCCATGTCCGTATCGAGTCTCATGGAAGAGGTACATGAGCCACATATTGAGCTCTTTTCGCTTGCTGATCTTTGCTAAATGTTAATTTGCTGTGCAAATGTTTTGCAGATGTATTGCTTTGCCACCGAAAAAGTGCAACACAAACAAATGTTTCAACGAATGAGCAAAGAAGCAGGGCCGACCTCTTTGGTACACCGATGCCTTGCGACTGGTTTTTGCAGATCTTGCTTATGGTTTGTGTGTTCCGGTAAATCGTTGCAGACTCTCCCTGCTCATTTACGAAGGGCTTCACTGTGAGAGTAACCTGCTTAAGGTCGTGTAATGTATCATCCTGCACATGTTGCTTTTAGTTTCAATCACCGGAGCACTCCGTGATTTAACACAACAGTTGACGCACATCCATTTTGCACTGCCACAGTTTTCAAAACGGGCAGCGCCTACGAAGCCATGGTTCTGAAGTTGGCGAGGAAACAGTGTAAAAATGCAGAGGCCAGGCTTGCGAATTACAGAACTTCCCTAGTTTGCAACATGCGATTTGGGGTTAACGCATTGTCAGGGTTCCCCTTCCACTACCTGGTTACCCTTAACAGACCGTATCATCACGATCCTTCACTTATTGATGCATGCTCATCTGGCTGTTTAGCGACATTGGCTTTGGACGACATGTGTATGCTTATTCTTCTAAAATCAAGGCTTTGTCAAGGGTGGTTTCATTCACACTGTCCAGGCTTCCTGTTGTTCCAGTAGCACAACTTTGGCTTTCTTCATCTGGCCCCATTGGTTCACGTATCGGGATTTCTGATGTTGCAACCGTTGCGGCATGTGCTCACACAAGAGTGAGAGGTTGGTGCTTGGAGAGGTTTGGGGTCGGAGGTCCCATGTCACCCTGTTCACGTGTCCCTCCTTCGGGTGGTTCCCGCTCTCAGGGTTGCCATGGATACCTCCCTGCTTGCCTTGAAATCGCATAAGTCCCCCCACCAGCTTTCTAGGCACCAGCTCCCAAGCTCATCTATTGATGATGAGTTTAATGTTTTTCTAGAGGGGTCTGGGGGCCGGGTATGACCGGCCCCCTCCCCATGGAACATTTTGAAATTTCAGACAGAAGTGAGATGTGCTTTTTTTAGGGGAAGTCTGGTGGTATGCCTCCGCATCGAAAATTTTAAAATTTCAGTCTCACAATATCAGAAGATGGACAATCCTGTCATGTGTTGTAAAAAAATACAATTAATGTACTAGGTAGGTAGAACGTCGTGTCGTATTTCACAACATATGGATATGTTTATAGATCGAGCAAAAGATCACGTTTATATGGCTAATATATGATGCAGCGTCTCTACTATCTGAACCGTTTTACGGATCCTCAATTTTGTAATCACGAATCACGGCTGATAAATGTGTAAATCACGGGCCACGGGCAACGATAATTTCACGGATCACAGATAGAATTTTTCGCTTTTCATGAATGACGGGCCGAATGTAGACTGAATCACGGATAACGGCTTTACTATGCTAAAAATAGTGAAGAGAACGAAATAGAACAAAAACTGTTCCAGTCAATATTAAATTTAGAGGGAGATGTGAGAATACTTTTGAAGTCCCCACCCCCACCTAACAAAACATAAACATGATATTGTTAAGAGTAATTTTTTATTTGCACTTTTGCTTCTATAATAACTAGAACAGTAAGTGAACCTATAAAACTACAACATGATTAATGTACTCTATGTAAACATGCGTATTACATCACAGGAACTGTGCAATCATTTTGGCGGTTTTGTCTGCAATCATCCTATTTATTCCTCGCGAAGCGAGGGCCAAAGGCCCGAGCGCAGCGAGGTTAATAAATTTGTCGTGCCTCGGGAGCTAAGCCGCGCGAATTCGAGCGAAAAATATATTTATATATTTATATACTTGATGGTGTCCTGCAGTTGCCTGGCAACAATGTAATACTACTTCATGTAAGCCTATATAGGAACATGGTAAACAAAGATGGCGGACGGTAAACGGTACGCGAACCACCGAAAGGACCTT
>JAJGOT010000914.1:0-152561 GCA_022457155.1 Cladopsammia gracilis | reverse complement strand
AAACAGGGGATGTGGATGGGTATCTGTGGAGCATTTGATTTTTGATTTTTTCAAAATCTACACTAAGGGCAAAATCCCAAGCCCCCAACCTTGGACTAGTAAAGTCTCTTTCAAGTTCATGTGCTCTTTTTAATATAAACCACCAATTGCACCAAATCTTGTAAACTCACTCTCATTAAACATTCAATGTCCTCGCCTGGTCCCAGACATTTCACAAGTTGGGGTAGGCAAAGGTCAAATGTCACACATGTGCCCAGTCTATCCCTTTCCACTTTAAGCTAAACTACAAAAGGTGCAAAAGTTATAGTTCTAGATTACCATGTGATTACCATGGCAATTTTTTGGGTGATCCAAATTACCTCTCAGAAATGCTTCAAGAAATGTAGGGGGTGTTTACATGTTTGCTAATAAGATATCCCTCCAATATCTCATACCAGTACTATTCATACTGTTTATGTAAATGCAGTATTAAGTTTCAATCTTGATCTGGCATGAAAGTCAACAGGTGACATCTAAACAATCCCATACCTTGCAATCCACTAGGAATACCATTGGTCCACCTGTGTGCATATTAAATGCCACAAATTTCTTTTGAACTGGGTCATAGTTAGGGAAGTGCATCTGAATGAACTTCCTGTTGACCTCTGCGCCATCAAGAATCGTCCAGTAAATGCTGTTGATAGATAATGTAAGAAAGGAGTTCATTTTCAAATGTCCTTTGATCATTTTTAGGTTTAAAGAACCTGTATTTTCATAAAAAAATAATAAGACAAAACAGTACATTTTGGCTAACAAGCACCTTATATGACTCTTAACATCACATGACACAACATTTTCTATTTACAAAGATGTTGGATTTTTTTATCTAATTTTTGATCTGAATCTCCTTTAATTCAGGTAACATTAACCAGCCCTTCAATAACTATCATAACTATAATGATAATGTTGTATAGTATTCAATTACATGCACTCTAACTGTATATGGAATTGGACCTTCATTGCTTTCAAATTTCATTATGAAGATGCAATAGTAAAAAAATAAAGTTTCTGTTACGGCATATCTATAGGCAATTTTAAATATCAGTGGCTCTTTAGACCTACAACATAAGCAGGGTTGAAGATGCTAGTTACATTTGCAGTTTGGTTTCATATTAGGTATCAAGCAAAGTAATGGAATAGTTTTGTAATTACTTACTTGAAACCAAACTCTTTCATCATGAGAACACCTTTCCAAAAAAGATAAAACAGATCACTTGGAGTGCAGTCATGGCTAGGGAATTGAGCAATTGGAAACCTGAATCCACAATCACTAACAAATAGGAACTGCAGCACATGTGAAGCAAGTCGTGTTTCAGTTTTTCCTAAGGATTGATTAAAAGACAGATTGTATTACTGTTACAGTTACACCACAGAAGTGAACTATTGTTAGTAATACAATAATGTTTTGTTTAACTAAGTTATACTAATGCATCATTAAATTCCATTAGTGCCCATCCAGGGATCATTACTTGGGCAATTTTTCATATTTTTGTTGTAGGGTTGGGTATCAGCCTACCCTCAGTGTTCCCTATGACATTTAACTACCTCATATTTTTAACCTCACAGACTCCTGGCATCACAAAAAGTTAATGTTAATAAGCACAGCTGGAATTGTATGATGCCTACTTGTCAAGTGGCTTGAAAGGAAGAATTAAATCTCGAAAAATAAATTGTTATAATTAGCTTGTAAATAAACTGGCCATTTTTAATAACAAAGGCTTGAAATGTGTGTTCATTGTGTTCAAATGGACAAAATGTCAGGAAAATCCTGTCCTGTGTGGGTGATCTCATGATATAAAATTATACATAAATACTATAAATCAGAATCAGAAAGGAGTATTAAAAGGCTGTACATTACCTTCTAACTTAAGCATGTCACCATGCAATGGTCCAAGCTCTACAAAGCCAACCAAACGGTGCTTCCCATTCTTTACTACCATTTCCACATTTTCCTGTAAATTTTTTAGAAAGGAAATAAGCAGAGCATATATGTTTTATGCTGTGTTTGATTTATTATATATATTTCAACCTAAAGTAACATATAATATTAAAGTATTTGTCATTGTGAAATGACAGAGTGGTTAAATCATAACTATTTTTTTGATGCTGTGGTCAGTGGTCAATTCAGGAATAACAAGAGTAATGGCCGAAATGTTACCTCGATCTTCATTTCGTCTATAACAAAACCTCCCCAGAAGTCCCATTCTTTGAGGTTTTTCTCCTGTGCTGCTTCTTGACACCACTGAACAATATCTGCATTCCACCCTGGCTGCTGTTCACGCTTGTTCTTATGGTACCTAAAATTCAGAAAGAAGATTTATTTTTCTATTACAGGCTTTTTTGTTTTAAAAACCCTTCCACCCACCAAACAACTCTCTCCCCCTGAAAATAACAGTGTAACTTCATGCTTTCTTTAAAAACTATCAATTATTTTCCACGCAGTGGGTAATGGGATATATTAGTATTTTAACACCTACCGAATAGTCCGATTGCTTGGCAAGCGTATGAAATTTCGGAGAGGGTCAAGCACATGGGGATTCTTGCAGTACAATTGTATGCACAATTGCATGATCCTGAGAAATAAGAAAAATCACTGAGTTAAGCTTTGTTTTAGTAGTTTTCATTGCTAAGCAAGTGTAATTTACAAGTGTAGCCATTGTTTTAGCGGTTGAAACAACAGCTACACCTCTAAATTACAAGTGCCGAAGTTTTGTAATATTGACCCCAGGTTATATGACTGCTTTTCTTTTCGTTTCTGCACTTTTTAAACAATTGCATAGGGAATCACTCCCCTCCCCTCCACCCCACCAAAACCCACCCCTGAGGTATGAAATAACTACCTTTAAAGGATATTTAACCTACTTTGGATGCCATCTGTATCCATTTTTGGTTTGAGTGTGGAGGATCTTGTGTTGTTGCTGCCACAAGCACTGCATTTCTTTTGGAACATCTTTTCCCTCTATTCCAGTGAACATTTCAGACAGGTCCTCCTGATCGTCACTTTCCACGATGACACACTCTTTGTTGAACTTTTCCCGCCAATACTCTTCCCGCCGTTCAGCATTCCTACGAGCTGTTTGTTCAGATTTTAGTTGAACTTCAACTTCTTCTTTGGTCAAGTACCTTTTATTGCATTTTGGATGAATGACTGATTGGCTACTCTTCCGTTTCTTTCGTTTTCTGTCAGTTAACTGAAGCTTGGAACAATTTGAGCAAATTCCACTAAGACCACTCAACACTAAGCAATTGTGAGCGAACACCCTTTTGGTCTCATTTTCTTGGGTACCGTAGTTGTGGAGGATACCGGTCACATGTGTTGACATGGCGAGTACACAGTTATCACTGTCGTGAAAACCAAAGCAAATGGAGGATTGTTCTATGTATTTAAGTGCAAGTAAAATTTGATTTTCAAATGATAAAGCCATCAACGCCTTTTCAAATGCAAGGTCTCTTTTTAGCTCAACACTGTTACCATGAGCCTTTACTGTGAGTGATACTGAACCGGGGTAGATTTCCTTTACTTGGAGCTCAGTGGTGCCTCTTTGGCCGCAAAATTCCCAGTTTTCGTGGCGAATAAAACAAATTCGGTCATCTGAATCTTTAATGTAATGCCAGTTATTTGGGAGTTGCTGCTTTTTAAAAATGTTTTCCATGCTCACACCACGAGCCATAGCATTTACATCTTGTGGGCTTTTACGTCTCAGGTTCAAGTACACTCGTTCTCGACTCTTTCTGGGCCCTCTCTGTACGACACGAACCTTATCGCCAAACAAATCGTTGATTATCCACCCCAGGGTTTGGCGGGATATTTTTTTTACAGAAACATTTTCTTTTGCGTCCTCGGAATGCTTAACGATGTCGTTTACAAGTACGATTCCATCCTGTGCGTGTTCGTAATTGCCAAGTACCCTATGGAACATTGTAAATAATATAAATACATTTTGAAGCATGTTCATGATTTCAATGGAAGTGAGTTTCCACACAAACGTTTATACGTGGCATTTTGCAGAGGCAATCAGTCTGGCATTTTGTTTCAAAAGATACGCAGAGATTTGGCCCTGAATTAGAGCAAGTTGCTTCTTAACAGGTTTTGAATACATCACGTAAAATTATAAACATGTAAGCTAAATAAGGGGAGATAAAAGATCGCAGATATAAGCAGATATAAACAGCAGCGTGACCGTTGTGGCAATTTCACAATTTTTTTTCAAATTTCGACATCCTGTATTTTGTCTGCACAATATTAAAATCATATACTCACCATAATTTCCACTCTGGCAAATATCCGGACGCTTTGACTGGTTTTGGTTTTGGTATTTCGCCGTCTTGACTGTTCTCCGGATGATTAGAAAGCATTTTTCGTGTCCCGAATGACAAAATAGCGTTAGCAAATCCTCATTTTAAATTTTGAGTTGCGGATCTGCCGCGCTCTGATTGGTGAATGGGACACAATGGTGACAAACCGTTCTTGGCAGGGCCCTGAGGGAGGATATTATTGTCTTTGGTAACATAAGCCCGTCGCCCACCGGGTGTGTAGGTAATTTGAACCGAAAGGCCGGGTCGCTAAGCCAATTTCAAACGTTCGGTGCACGGTTCATACGACCCACGCACGTTTCTACGGGTCTCAACGGAAAAGTGTTTGAGTTTTAGGAGCTGAAATTCCCGCGCGGCGGACGTTTGTGCCCGACGAAGGAAAGCATTGTTTAAACAATGTATGGAACTTGCCCCATGTGGAATCTCGAGGCGATTGGAGGCGATGGAGCGAATTTACGGCCGATTTCCTTCGGTGGATCCAATCGGCTCGTTGAGCGAAGTCCCCTACCTTGTCTCTCTTTTAGGGAGGAAGAAACAGTTGAACTCAAACTCGCTGGAATCGCTTCTAATGGACCCCAAAACCACTCAAGACACAAGTAAACACACAAAGAAGTTCAGGTGAGCCAGTTTTATTTAAATATCGTTCCTAATTTTACGCTCAATTCGAACCGAATTTTCCCCATACAAATCCTTATAATTTCGCTATTACGCAACAGTTACCACGACGTTCAAATTACAACATGTAAACATAACTTGAGCTTGGGGTACCTGTGGAACCTCTAGATTCCCTTGGAAGTGTTTTAAAAGGTGAATATGTTTACATCAGACCCCACAGTTAAAACACCTTACATTAGAATTTGTTGAACTTAAACTAACAGATCTACAACTTAGCTAATGATAAATGCCTGGCTTCCTTTGCATGTGTGGTCCATGGAAATGCATTCAAACTTGCCCATCAGTGTAATTTACATGGGCAATTACCCGCGCTGATCCATCTCTGAAATGATAATATCATTTCATAGATCGATCAGTGCCGGTAATTATTGTTCTTTTAAGCCACACTGCTAGTTCTAGACATCCTGTAAGTTAACTATACACAAAAAAAGGGCAGCTACAAGAAAACATTTGTAGCTGAATCAAAATTTAGCTTGACTTATTTACAGTTTTAATCCACTATTGTGACCCCTATGGTAGATCTAAACATCCTGCCTGTAAGTTCACCATACACAGTTCCACTGCATGTAGTTCCGAGTTATTTTATGTTTGTTTTAATTTGATTATCAGATAAATGGTGTAGTAGCTCATGCAAAACAAGGGTGTGACACTTAAATTACTATGAAAATTTATGTAGATTTATGTAAAGGTAGCTAAGTTATGCAAATAAAATACAGATTTATTTTGGACACACTTGATTAATTTGGGGCAGTATGCAGCTCTTACAAGGTCTTCTCTGATATGCTGAGAAAACAATAGAACAACAACACAACAATGGACCCTAGCCCTGAAAACAATAGAGCTGTGTGATACCCAGGTCCAATGAAATTAGAGGTTGGAAAGAGCTGTGTGGGTATCTGGTTGATTTCATGTGAATTTAATAAGTAAATTAAATGCAAGTTTACTATGAAAAGTTTATGTTAAGTAGATAGTAACGTTCAACTATTAAGTTATGCAAACTAAATGCAAAGTCATGCAGATGTATTTCATACTTGTGTTGATGTCATGTAAATTTATGACTACATTAAATGCAAATGTATGCAGGTTAATGTCAAACTTTGGACCCTGTGGTTTCATGGCATCCTTGATAGAACACTGATAAGTCTAACGTAACACTAAATGTATAAGACTAGAATATGTACAGTGCATAAAGAACGTAGCGTTGAGTTCAGCCATTGTACGGTTTGGCACCTGGTCTGGCTGCCTCTTTTTGTAGCTCCATATCAATCTTAGCATTGATTTTCTCCCAGTCAACTTCAACCTGCACAAACAAGTGATACTGAAATCAACACTATGTTGCCTATTTAACAATTGGTTCATGCTTTAGCGTGCACTATCGAGTTATGGAGCATGTGGGAAGTTTGGAGAGCACAAAAGAAGCGTAAGAGTTGCCCGGTGGCGATAGCACATAGCGGATGCAATTGTGCATCAAATCTGATGCGAAAAACAGACAACAATATCAGAAGTGATTGTTATCGCGGTAAGTGAAATATTAAGCAAAATAGGAATTGGTTTTATTTCAAATTTTCTGTTGAAAGCTCAAGTTTTATTTTATTGCAGTTTAAATACAAAATTCTTTATTAATTTTTTAAAAAAGAAATCACGTTCAAGAATGGCACTTTGGCGATTTGCTCACGCTATCAGCATGCACTATCGGGATTTTGAGCACGCTTATGTATACTGAATTTGACTGCGCGGCTCTGCTAGCTATGTTATAATCTTAGATGTTTCTTGTTGTCGTGGAAACTATTGTTGGTTAGCTATTGTGTTGCGGGTGTGGGTATTGTTTATTGTCTTTCGAATCTTTTGTCATTTTGGTGATTGCAACATCCACAACAAGAAGAAACTGCCCTTTTCTTGAACACAAGCTCTGCTGTGCTTTGAACAGATTTGGTGACTTTAAGCCTTGTACACAGTAGAATTCTGACAGTCGAGGTTGTAAAAAAAGATGTGAAGATGTAAATGTTGTGTTTCATCGGATTTTTTAGCAACATAAAAGAGTTTGGTTTGATTTAATTGTCATTGCTAGTATTGTGCACTCAATTAACATTTAGAAAGGACTTTTAACAACAACTTAAGGGCCTAGACCTTTTAAAAACAACATTGCGCAGAAGTGTCAGCTAGCATTTATGAATTAGCATGAGATAAATATTCCTTGCAAACAGAATTTGATTGAAGTGCCTCTGATTTCATGTTTGTCATCTTTTTCAAAACAGTTTGAATGCCATCTTACCCCTTGTGCATACTGCAGAAATCGTTTACTCTTTTCCGTTCTGTCAAAGTTTTCCAGGTATTTCTGTCTGTAAGCCAAAACTGTGTCCACATGAGTCTTGTGTTTCACAGCAAGTTCAAGGGCCCTACAAAGAAACATATTTTTTGGTAGTCAGGGATGTAGATAATAGCCGGGAGCCGGGGAAATTACCCGGCTGTCAACTTCATTTTTCCGGCTGTTAAAGCCTAGTGCAGCTTTTAAAGGACTACATTTTTCTATTTTTTACCCGTCTGTCAGTTCTATATTCCCTCGTAGTACCATTAACATGATCCTACATTTTCTAAGCTTCAAACATGAACAGGAGATAATACACGGCTGCACCTACAGAGACATGAAATTTCTCTTCTTGGTTCAATTTGATATCTCACAACCATTGAGTTAAAAATTCAAAAAGGAAATTCGTATCTCCAAGCAGCTATGTATTATTTTGTTTATTATATAAACGACACTAATAACAAAGTCTTAAGCAGTTTGTTCAAAACATGCCGAAAATTTTAGGAACATTGTCCGAAGGTTGTATGAACGCTTCTGATCATTATTAATTTTTACTGAACTTTTCTGTAGATTGCCGAAGATGTCCAAAGATTGCCTTCCAGGGTTGTCCGGGCTCTGACCACGACAGTGTTCTTGGCAAACCTCAATGGAGCTGCTGTATTGTAATTTATTCTTAAGGAGAGCGCTGACTGATTGCAATAATCATCTGATTAGATGGAGGCAATTAAAGGGAGATAGATTCACTCAAGTCTATAATAAAATTAATTGTTACTTACCTGTCCCAATTGAAGAGGTCAATATTGGTCTGTATTGCCCTGTATATGAGCCCAGCTTGCAGTAGAATGGTTTCCGCTTCTTGTGGCTGCCGACAGAAAAGAGCCATGGCAGCGTTCCTTCCTTCCTTTGTTGGAATCTCCTTGATGTGATTTATGTACTGGACTTTATCTGCCTGTCAAGCACGACCATGCAATGTTTGTTTTTAAATAAATAATAATATACCAAGGGCTGAATATGTCAGTACTACTTACCGTAAACACCTGTGTATAAGTCGCACTTTTTTGCCCAAAATTTTTGCTCAAAATCGGGGGTGCGGCTTAAGCTTATCTGCGGGAACATCTGTAAAAGATCGTACTTTCCGGTGATGTAAGTTGACAGACTTTTTGAGCCTCGAAATTAAGATTTTGTTTATAAGGGGTGTATAACGTGAAGCAAAAATTCTTCAACTTTTGATGATGTAGAAAAGTGAGTCTTGTCTGTCTAACAGAGCTGCCAGAGTGCAACTGTGACCAAAAATATAATCAAATTGAACAATCCGCATCGAACATCAATGCACAAATGTTAACATGAGTGTCGAAGACCTGCCAAGTCTTAGGCGCGAGTCTCAACCCTGCGAGTCCAAAACTCCGGGTGCTTCTTGGTGTTGCGGAAGCCATTGTTGGTTAGCTTTTGTGTTGTGGTGTGGGTATTGTTCAGTGTCTTTTGAATCTTTTGTTTTACGTCATATGGTGATCACACCATCCGTAACACCAAGAAACTACCAAAACTCCGATCTCATGCCTACTCACACCTATGGAGCAATTTCTCACACCTGACTTACATATTTGAGCTATCAGCCTGAACCAACATGAAAATATGGCACTTTTTTGTAGGTTTTTATCGTTCTGAACATAACAATTACAGAGGTCTGAGGTCCATGGACACTTCCGAATTCTTCAGACATCTTCGGAATAGATCAGGTTCTCTTTGGATTTGGTCGGGTCACCTTCGGACATCCTGGCACTCCCACGAAAAAATTCTCACGCCTATCACTCGGAAAAAGTTGGCAGGTATGGTGTCGTGTTTATAAATTGTAAAATTTAGCCTTAAATTGTCAAAATACCTGAGTGTGTTAAACAGTGCTCGCTATCTTTGTCAGATATTTTGAAGCTTGAAGCAACGAAGAAACACCAAAGACGAACGAAAGAAGCCAAAGAAGAGTCTGTAATGAAGCGGCCATCTTGGTTAACCTTAGTAACCAGGCTAAATAAAATCATGTGCTCAAGAAATTTGCACGGTTACCAAGCTTGTTGTGGCCTGAACGAAGGACAGGCAAACTAACGTGAAAATTTTGTTTTTATTTTAGATACAGGATGATTCGATGGATAGAAGCAAAGTCTAGCTCACGTTTCGTGGAGCCAATTCTCTGACGTACGTTTTGAGCTTCAAAACTCGGGGTGCGGCTTATCTGTGGGTGCAGCTTATACATCGGTGTTTACAGTAATACAAATACTACAATATAAAACAAACTATTTTCAATTTTTTGTTGCAAACTAATAAAAAAATGTATAGAGCGATTTTCAGTTGAGTATCGAAAGTAATTTCACAATTACTTTGGTTTTGCACTGCTATACTTTGCGATGGGCGATAACATCTCGCATCATTTTATCAACCAATCAAAAATACAACCAATCGTGACTTACTCGCATGCATTTTCCCGCACATGCTTCAAGTTCTGATTGGGTGGATTTTCTGCATGTTTTGATTAGCTAGAGTCGTTACTTTAGTTTTGGTTTTATGACACTTAATTAAAAACTACTCTAATGTTCAAGTGAAATATTATTATTGTCAGTACATACTTCATCAATAGCAGCATAAGCTGTCTCTGCTGTGTTAAGATTCTTTGCATATGCAGCCATTGTAGCAAGACAAGCCCACAAAACAGGATCCTGGAAACACAATGTAAATGTCTCTGTCAACTCTAGTTCACTTAACCATGTCACCATTTTTAGTGAATCACTGACGTTGCTCACCAATTTTGGTTTAAAAATTCTGGTTTAACGAAATTACCAATTAGGTACATCTTGTAGTCTCTTTGCTAACATGCATCAAGTAATAGGTTGTTTATTGTATTTCATATTCATTGCAGTTTTATTAATTTGTTTCCCCTCCAGAACTGTTCTGGGACTGCTGGATAATAAAACACATGTACAGAATGAGTGATGACAGGGAATTATTTCTTCTGAATAAACAGTAGTTAAGAGTGCTTAGTTTGAATTTGTAGTGGCTACACTAGGGTTTCCTTGGTGGCCACCACCTCATGCAAAATGTTTTGTTAACTTTTTCTGTTTGTACTGCTTGATCTGGCCACCTTGGAATTCAGACTTACAGTTCTCTCTCATCTCACCCTCCATAAACTCTCCCCCCCCCCCCCCGAGTTCTCCTAAGTTCCCCCCATTCCCCATCCCCATCCTGCCTTGTACCAGCCACAAAATCAAGACAAAGAAGAATTCAGAATGAGTTTTACCTTTACAAATCTACAAAGTCGAATGGCATCTTCCCATTTAGACTCGCTGGCATACTTGTGGAGCATGGAAGGATATGGTGAGATTCTATAAAAAAGGAGAAGAGTTAGAAAACATGCTGGTAACAGAACAAGGAAGATATACTTACAGTCATTCTAGTGATGTGATATTAAATTCAACTTGTGCTATCAACCTGGGCCGGGTTGTCCAAAGCACGATTAGGCTAACCCAGGATTAGCGTCAATTTTGAATCCAGTTAATAAACAACTCAACAATATTAAAAATTTTCCAAGGTTTTCTGCCCTTTCAGTTTCGACTTTAACTTGTCTTCACTACTAGCTACAAATAAACGCTTGAAACATTTTTAAACAGAGAGATGAAATCCTCGGTTAACTTTTAATCCAGGATTAGCGTTAATTGGCTTTCGAACAACCGGGCTCTGAACAACATTCCCAGAGTCCTTTATTGACCTGCCTCAAGAAAGACTTGCAGAGAAGAGGAATAGGGAAAACACTGGGAATAAAGATGATAACGGCTATATGATGCAAAACAACTCCTGTTCTGAGAGATTATTAAAATTCCTTATTGAAGTGGTGGTGAAGAGCAAAGCGATACAGTTCTGTTTAAGCTGAACACCTTCAGGACCATCTCCAGATGTCTGCCTTATAGAGGGTTTAGTTACAGACAAACAAGTGAAATTTGGTGAGAGTAAACCAATAATTGATGTCCGTCTTAGAGAAGGGTAGACCTTACAGCAGTGGCCATCTTTTATATGATAATTTACTGTAAATATGGACTTCTAAGATCGAACTCACCTCAAGGACATGATATGTAGGATATTAAATATTTAATTTGGGGATTTTCTACTCACATTGTACTGCATAGTGAGCCGTCTGCTCGCCTCATTGTACAGTGGTTCTCCAAGAAGCTGACAATCTGTGGATTCTTTCCAAAGTCACTAAAAGATGACAATAAAAAAAAAATATTACAAAGATCAAAACGTCATCTTCACTGTGAAGGTGCGTCTTCACAAGCCTGATGGCTCACAACTGCCAGAGCTTAACCCGGTTTCTGTAGCATGAAGCGACTAAGAGTATTACTACTCCCCCCTGGATGGGATGCTAGTCCATCACAGGGTCACCTGGTTTATTTTCTATGAAGTGACTAGGAGTATTACTACTCCACCCTGGATGGCATGCTAGTCCATCACAGGGTAACCTGGTTTATATACTATGAAGTGATTAGGAATATTACTACTCCACCCTGAATGGGATTCTAGTCCATCACAGGGTGACCTGGTTTATAAAAAAAACATTAAACATTAAAACTTTATTGAATCTCCCAATCAGATTTATATACTATGAAGTGACTAGGAGTATTACTACTCCCCCCTGGATGGGATGCTAGTCCATCACAGGGTGACCTGGTTTATATACTATGAAGTGACTAGGAGTATTACTACTCCCCCCTGGATGGGATGTTAGTCCATCACAGGGTTACCCCCCAGCATTACATGTATGTTGCCGGTACCCATTTATACACCTGGGCGGAGAGAGACAATGTGGTTAACTGTAGTTGCCAGTTAACCCTTTAAGCCCTAATATCAAAATTTAAATTCTCATTTCGAGTCCTATACAGTCATTTCTTATAGATCAGCTAGAAGTAGTGGGGAGAAATTGTTTGGATATCAACAGAATTTATCTTGTGTGATCATGTCCTTAATTCTCGTGACCTTTTTTTAATTGAAAAGGCATTAATATTACAAGGAGAAATTTGATGCTGATCACTCTTGGGGCTTAAAGGGTTAATAGCCCGCTGCTTACTACTAATGACAGCCCTGTATTATAAAATAAAATAAATTTTACTCCATTAATGCATTTCATGGACAAATTTCTTTATCATTTTTATCAGGGCTGTCACTAATTTTTGAAGTAGCTGGGGAAAAAACAGTTCTATTAAGTATCATTGCCTTGTTTTTCTAAGAAAGTAGTTGGTGCTTGGAAGTGTAGTAACCAAGGGAAATCTCTGACCCCTGGGCCCTTAAAGGGGCACTGTCCTGCCAAAACAGCAAACTTTTGCTTAGCTTATTTCCATGTTATATCGCCAAATGCCACCAAATATACAACTTAGTTGGATAAAAAGATTCACTATAGAGCAAAACAAAAGCAGTAGTTTGGAGATAAAGTGCAGGATTGCAAGATATTGAAGTGGATTACAGTTCATGAAATTTGATTTATTGACAGGCGGTCAAGAAATCAAACTTGTCATTCTTGTGAAATTTTGACTTTTCTAGCCATTATTTTGTCTGTTTAGTTCATATTTCTTTGCTTCTGTCACTTTTGGCAATGGTTTTTTTTCCAATTTCAAGATAATAAAGTCAGCATAAAGCAAGCTCCTGACCATAATCATGAAGAAAACACGATATTTCAGCTGGGAAAGTGTCCCTTTAATGACAGCTCTGTTTTATGATCAAGAGTAAATCATGTCTAAACCGAACTGGGTCAGCATTCCGCAGTGAACTTGGCTGTAATAGCAAGTTCATGTGGTTAAGAGCACTTTAACTACCTGGAATCTTTTTCCAGAAGTGTTTTTGGCAGGATATCCTGGTCAACATACACCGCACTTGGATAATACCACACGATAAATCGACCATCTTGGAATGCTGCCAACATATTTGTGTTGTCATTCCATGCCATTGTAGTTATCATTGTTCCTGTAAAAAAAAAGGATTAAATTAACATTTATTTAATTAACATTAATTACCAACAACGTGTATTTGTACTGTAAAACTCATGCATGTTTACAAATAAAATAGGCAACTGCAATAATGGGAAAATACAAACACTTAAATTGCTCTATGCCTCATTAAAACCCAAGCAAATTATACATTTTCTGAAAGCTTAATGATTAAGTATTACAAAAACGTATTTGTTTAAAGAAATTCAAAACCTCATTAATAATTCATGAGCATATCAGCCAATCACACGACGCAAATCGAACACGTGTATGACGCTTTATACCTGGTAATCTACGATCATTATGAAAAGCCTGGTGGCGGCTTTGATTTCAGTCACAGGGGAGTTCGGGGCTGAATCGGCAAACAATACAATTATCGCTGAATTTTTAATGAGAATGATTTTAAAATGACCGTGATATTTATATTAAGATCACACGTAATCTTTATATAAAGATTACTGATATGGGTAGTAATTGTTCAGGATTCTTAGTGCAACAAATGGTGACTTTAATATTTTTGTGCAGTACTGTTTTACGAAATCTGGTCTTTCGCCATTCTATTTGGAATCTTCTCAACAAAATAAACAACCAACAGTTTAACAAGTGAGCCGTTATTTGAATGACTCGTGTAAATTGCCAGGTAAGCGACTGGTTCGCAGATGCAAGCTGTTTATTTCTACTCGTTCTCTACCTCTGAAAAAAAATTGTGAGCCGTTTTATCTACCGTACCTGACAACTTTAGTATAGCATTTTTCAGTAGATGTTTTCCCTCACAACTATAAAATCCCAAAACTTTCGACAGGAGCCGGGAAGCAATGATCACTTCGTCGAAGACGTGGCACATGTGTTGTATGCTAATCAGTCTTGTCTACTTGTTTTTCTCGTATGCTAATTTCCTCTTTGCACAAAAACGCAAATGTTTTAATTCCGAAGGGACACGCTTTTGAAAGAACGTTTTTGAAGCCGTTCAAAAAACTCGCAGCACGTGTATTATCAGGTGTAAAAACTCTCGGCTTCGCCTCGAGTTTTTAAACCTGATAATACACTACTGCTCGTTTTTTAAACTATACATCATAAAATTGAGTGCTGCTCCAGTTGGAAATGATCTAAAGAAGGACATGAACATCACGCCAAGTACCCAACACCTTTATCTAAAAAAAACAGTGTCTTCAATTTTTATCTTTTGATTTCCTTCAAATGTTATTGTCAGTTAATGCAGAGGAATGGATGTGTTTCAAACTTGAAAATTCAACTATGTGTTTAACTCATCACCAATAGATGAGCTTGGGGAAGGTGCCTTAGAGTGGTGGAGCCATGCATGATATGAGCAGGGCGCGCAGATATACATGGCAACCATGAGAGCGGCAACTACCTGGCACCATCACACTGATAATCTCAGTGGAAATACTTACCCATACCAAATACTTACCTAACCAACCGTTGGAAATAGGGATGGGGACCAAAGCACAGCATGATAGAAGTTCAAACTAAAATACATGTCCACACACAACATGCATGTATCCCTGAAAGCCCTGATGTAATCCCATGAGCATGACTGCCGTGAAGAACTGCTGACCCACATTGGTTAGAGTCTAGCATAGCCTAAATTTCATTTTAACCACATCAGAAAACAATCTAAGAGATTTTTAATAAGGTGGAAGATTCTACAAAACTCCGAGATGTAGATTAAGTCTATAGCTAATTTAAATGCTTGACCTTCATGAAAATGCATGCAAAAATATAACAGTATTAATAACTAACCAAGTTTAACAAGCTTTTCTGCTGGGCCAATATGTTTGACAGGTGTAAGATACAGATCTCTGTTTTTGTCAATAATGGCCAGCTGTCTGTCCCCTGTTGGTCCCCGTTGACTCAGTGCAACTTCCATAACTTCAAGCTACAACCAGAATAAATAATTTTTAGTGTGGTCCTTAACCCTTTTAATTTCTTAAAAACATATTGAAAAACAAAATAATGGTACCATGCAAAAGTACTGCCAAAGAGGTTTCATTTGAATGGTCACACCATAGGATTTCATAGGCAGACTCAAAAGTTAGAACAAAATAATGGTACCATGCAAAAGTACTGCTGAAGAGGTTTCATTTGAATGGTCACACCATAGGATTTCATCAACAGACTCAAAAGTTAGAACAAATGGTACCATGCAAAAGTACTGCTGAAGAGGTTTCATTTGAATGGTCACACCATAGGATTTCATCAAAAGACTCAAAAGTTAGAACAAATGGTACCATGCAAAAGTACTGCTGAAGAGGTTTCATTTGAATGGTCACACCATAGGATTTCGTCAACAGACTCAAAAGTTAGAACAAATGGTACCATGCAAAAGTACTGCTGAAGAGGTTTCAATTAAATGGTAACACCATAGGATTTCATTGACAGACTCAAAAGTTAGAACTGCACTACATGTCTCCATTATTCACTCTGGGAACGAAAGAGTTAAAGTGGGATAAAAGAGCATAATAAAGTGGGTCGTTGCCAAATATGGCAACACACCCACTTCATAAAATGCAAGTTTTTTTCCTGTGTCGCTCTACTGAGTACTTCTGCTTTTTGCTAGGCCAGCTTAACACCGAACAGATATCCGGTTTTGTTCAGCCAGTACAAGACGCGGGATATCCAGTGCAGCGTTAATATCGAAGTAAACAAACCGATGTAATGGAAGTATCACATAGCCATCTAGACTGCTAGCAGTCCCTCTGATAAGAAGGATAGTCGAGTGGGGGAGCAAATATGAGATCGGCGATCTGAGCAGTTTGTGAGCGAAAGTAATGTGAAGCTAGCCACTTTATATCTACTTTTAATAGCGGAGTACATAACAGCTTACTGAATGCTGTATTGGCTGTCCACTTCCCACTGGTTTTCCAGACTGAGTTTCAAACAAATGAATCACTGAAAAACAAGATAAAAGCAATCTTAAGTCCGAGTATCCATCTTTATATTGTCTGTAAGTATTCAATATCCGTGAGTATTTTTTGTTAGCAAATTAACACTGTCGCACAGTAACAGTAGATGGTCCATCATGATTAAGTGAAATGATAGTTAACTAAGTTAAATGTTTGTCTTGTGATGTAATCACTTAAAGGGGAAGTTACACCCAGGGCTAAAAAAATAACGGCCAGTCAACGGACAATGTCCGGTCAGAATGGCGACTTGACTGGACAAAACCTTCCATTTCCCGTCATGTTGACCAGTCATGTACATTCTTATACAATCTTGAATAAACAGTCAAATCATCAACTGATATAATTTATCTCAGTCATGTTCCAAGACATTTTAAGACATTCACAAATAAAAAATTTTGCAAGTAGTTTGCGGCCACAGATTACTAGAATACAGATGACCTGTTCTGATGATTGATTAACGGCTTTGCGATTGTGATTTTTTTCTTTTCCATCTATTCTATGTTAAACATCCAGGAGTCCCAGATCAACGGTACAAACAGCAAAAAATCAAATCAAAGACTGCCTTGTATCTTTTTTATAGGCTATTTTCTGAACAGATGTTCAAGGGGACAGATTGTCCCTTTGTTCGTTTTTCTAAGGGACAATGTAAATTGCAGTGCGGGATTGGCGCAATGGCGCGGCCTGGCTCAAACCCTGAATAGGGCAAAGCAGGGAACTCAGCTCACGCTTTGCACTCATTCCCAAGCTCTGCTTGCTCCAGATCCTGATTTGATTTCTGCTTCTACTGTGGAGAAGAGAGATGGAGGTGTACCTTTCTCGTCCTTTCTGTCCTTGATTGCCAGTGTGTCATTACTAAGTGTACATGTCTGCTCATTCAAGATATCTGTTCTTAGACCTTGGTACTTTGGAACACATGTTAAGCGACCCTAGGACAAGAAGAAATGATCACAAATGTCTTCCATTAAGATTCTTCTCAATGCTAGAAAAATATTTACTACTTAAATTTTAAGAGACAAATGCTTGAAAGGTAGTGCCTGTGGTAAAGTGATCTAGTGGTTACAGTTTTACAGCAACAAGTACAGATATGAGGAGCACCTCTTTGTAAATCTCAGACATTGCCAGGGGCAGCTTTGAAGAGGAAATTTTGATGAAAATTTGGACCCACTCTTAAACCAAAATGTCCCTACTCTTGGCTTTGTTCTTAGACCCTGGCATTATGAAACACAGGTTAAATAACCCTGAGACAAAGAGAGATGATTACAAATGTCTTCCATCTATAGGCTTCTTCTTGTTGCAAGAAAACAAATTCTACTACTTGAATTTTAAGAGCTCAGTGATAAAGTGATCTGGTGGTAATAGTTTTATAAACTAGCCAGGCCTGTGGAAACAAAATTAATGTAGATGTGGGGGTGGGGGGGGGGCACTTCTTTGTAAGATTTAGGTTCGATGGCCAGAGGCACATCATGTAGGGGGTCCAGCTTGGTGAAAAAGTGATCTGGTGGTAATAGTTTTATAGACTAGCCAGGCCTGTGGAAACAAATGTAGATGTGAGGGGGGGCTGCGACTTCTTTGTAAGATTTAGGGTGGGGAATTCAATGGCCAGAGGCACATCATGAAGGGGGTCCAGGTAATAAAGCTATCAGCTGAAAATACAAACCTCATAAGAGTAAACTTGAAGACCTGCATCGTCAACTAAAAGAAAATGCCTACAAAATAAAATCAATAAAATATTAATGCACTTTACAGACCTGATAGTTCAATGAAATATCAAGGCAGGGCTCGAAATTAAAAAAAAAAGGTCAGTCGCCATTTTGCGACTAGATACGAAAATCAAGTCGCAAGTTCACAAATATTAGTCGCAAAATTAAGCAGCAATACAGAACGAAACATGCAATACTATAAACTTGGCCGCCACAATCGTAACGATCAAGACATTTTTCTCGATCTTAAAACTGGTGTACAACTCAAAATTATATTTTTTGGTGAAATTAGCTTCCAGAAAGGATACAATCTTGGAACATATCTACTTAAACGTCCGTCACCGTTGCGAAATTGGTGATACTTTGGCGGATTCCACCTGGCCCAGCTCTAATCCAACGGTTTAACAAACAAAAATATGAGCCTGCAGTACATATGAATAAGAAACCGCTGCAATGGCGGCCGCGATCGAGGGAATAGCGTTGCGTCGTAACATTGCGGGTAAATTACGTACAATTTTACCCCATATCTTTAAATGTCTACGATAATCAAGGCACACAACAATAATATTATATGTTTTCAGTTCTTTATTTATTTCGGCAAAAATAGTGGCAAAGTAGCGACTGCTAGGCTTTTCATTTCGTTATTGGCCAAGGCGAAAACTACTCGCAAATTTGAGACTCCTCTGGAAGTTTTAGTCGCAAACACAAAAATTAAGTCGCAAATGCGACCGTATTGGTTGCAATTTCGAGCCCTGCAAGGTATTAAGCTTAACTATAATGTATATCAAGTGAAAAACTCACTTCTCAGTTTGAACGATGAGGGTGATATTGCCGTTCTTGAGGTCAAATATCATTGGTGTATTCCAGTTTCTTACACTACAGAAAGACAAATACATTAATTATTTTGTGTAGTAAGTAAATCAGTACAGTTGTGATACAGGAAATAACAAACTTAATTTAATAATAATAAAATTCAGTGCAAGGATTTCTCTTACCATGGAGAAATCAAATCTCGACACATGGAAGATAACTATTTTATCTTCACCATGAAGAGTGAAGATATAAGTGTCTTCACATTAGCTGCCATGTTTACCCTTATTGAATGGCAAATGAGATAAAGGTGTTGGTCTTTAATCCCAGAGTCAATTATGGAGACACATAGTGTAGTTCTAACTTTTAATTCTGTTGATGAAATCCTGTGGTGTGACCATTCAAATGAAACCTCTTCAGCAGTACTTTTGCATGGTACCATTTGTTCTGACTTTTGAGTCTGTGGATGAAATCCTACGGTGTGACCATTCAAATGAAACCTCTTCAGCAGTACCTTTGCATGGTACCATTTGTTTTTCAATATTTAACAAAAACAAATTTGGGATTTTTTTAGAATTTTGATCTTTTGCACTCTTGGGAGTGAAAGGGTTAAACATCTTCGGATCTTCCTTGGAAATCTTTGGATATCTCAGTAATCATCGGAAAATTTTGGAAAATGATTGGAAAGATTTACTATACAACCTTTGTACAGTATTCACCTTTGGAAATCTTCGGGAAAATTGTGTTCAACTTCCTAATTTGACTCATTTATATAATAAAAATAATGGCTACTTGTTCCCTGTGAGATATCATGTTGAATATTCAAAGATAAATGTTGTATCTCTGCACACCCAAGTGTTATTTTCTATATCACAAAATAATGATTGTTAATAATGTTGTTGGCAGAACCTCCTACCTGTAAATATAACACTGTGATGTTGTTGCTACCACAAGATGGTTGAAGGCCAGTGAAGTCTTGATGATGCGGTCCCGGAAATCTGAAACAAAATATTTTTTAACACATTCAGTTCTATTGTCGTCATCATCATAGCTTGGCTAAGTGAATGAAGATCAGGAAGGCAGTGTTAGTTTTCCACAACTGCTGCAGACCCGCTGATGGCTGATGAAGCCTCTGTTGTAATGCCTGCATACACTACCAAGGTCCACTTCTACAGGGGTTACCAATAAGACACAACCCACCACCTTTAATGTAAACTGGTTAAGCTAAAGTCACAAATGAGCCACAGGTGACCCACTCGGCCAGCTGGAGCTTAACCCAGTTCTGTAGCATAAAGCAACTTGAAGTTTTACTACTTTCCTGTGAATGGGATGCTAGTCCATCACAGGGTGACCTGGTTTATATACTATGAAGTGACTAGGAGTATTACTACTCCCCCCTGGATGGGATGCTAGTCCATCGCAGGGTGACCTGGTTTATATACTATGAAGTGACTAGGAGTATTGCTACTCCCCCTGGATGGGATGCTAGTCCATTGCAGGGTGACCTGGTTTAAAAACTATGAAGTGACTAGGAGTATTGCTACTCCCCCCTGTAAGGGATGCTAGTCCATCACAGGGTGACCTAGTTTATATACACTGTACTATGAAGTGACTAGGAGTATTACTACTCCTCCCTGCATGGGATGCTAGTCCATCACAGGGCGACCTGATTAATATACATACTATGAAGTGACTAGGAGTATTGCTACTCCCTCCTGGATGGGATGCTAGTCCATCACAGGGTGACCTGGTTTATATACCATGAAGTGACTAGGAGTATTACTACTCCCCCCTGGATGGGATGCTAGTCCATCACAGGGTAACCTGATTTATATACCATGAAGTGACTAGGAGTATTGCTACCCACCCTGGATGGGATGCTAGTCCATCACAGGGTGACCTGGTTTAAATACTATGAAGTGACTAGGAGTATTGCTACCCACCCTGGATGGGATGCTAGTCCATCACAGGGTGACCTGGTTTATATACTATGAAGTGACTAGGAGTATTGCTACCCACCCTGGATGGGATGCTAGTCCATCACAGGGTGACCTGGTTTATATACTATGAAGTGACTAGGAGTATTGCTACCCACCCTGGATGGGATGCTAGTCCATCACAGGGTGACCTGGTTTATATACTATGAAGTGACTAGGAGTATTGCTACCCACCCTGGATGGGATGCTAGTCCATCACAGGGTGACCTGGTTTATATACTATGAAGTGACTAGGAGTATTGCTACCCACCCTGGATGGGATGCTAGTCCATCACAGGGTTACCCCCAGGATTTTGTTGCTACTACATTATTTTATACACCTAAGTTGAGAGAGACAATGTAGAGTACCAGTAAAGTTTCTTGTCTGAGGAAACAACACAATGGGTGAGACCAGAACAACCAACCTTTGAAAGTCCAATGCCCCAACCACTAGATTGCCACACCTCCACTTCCAAGAGAACAGTATTACCTACCTAATGATTCTTTGACATCATTGGTCACATCCCTCACTACAATACTCTTTCGGTCTGTCACAGTAACTTCAAAGTTCTTCCACTCAAGTCGTCTTTCTATCACATGAGCAAAGATGACCTGGCCATTCCCACAAGCCCCTGCAAGCTGAGTTCCATCACTGGACCAAGCGATGTTGAATATCGACCCAGTGTTGGGCTTCTCCAAGGTATATGACCACTGCAAGAGAGAAATTAATAAGAATTAGCTTTCAGTCAGATGGTCAAGTCAGTCAGCCAGTCAGTAAGGCAGCTAAGTCTTTTCTTTGGCTTCCTTTGTCCATCTTCGGTGTTCCTTCATCGCTAAAAGCTTAAAATTGTCTGACAAAGATACTGGTAGTGAGCACTATTTTAACATAGGTATTTTGACAATTTGAGGCTAAATTTTACAATTTATAAACACCATGCTCAAATTTGTGTGTTACGTGTTTGATGAAGATCCTGATTTCTTCAATTTGATTTTTGGTCTTGGAGGCACTCTGTTGCTTTGTTGTTAATTTTGAAAAGAGCCAGATTCTACTGAATGAAGTTTTTGCTTCTCCATGACTACCAGTTCGATCCAAACGCCTGCCTCTCAATAGAAATTCAGAAAAGAATATCTACAACTGATACAATGATTGAAATTTTAAAATCAGTCTGGTTTCCTTTTAGTGATAATAATAAAACTTCAATCATTAAAATAGAATTTCTCACCCCGGTTTTATCACACAGCCTCAGAGTATTGAAAGAACCAACAGCAAAAAGCTCACCTGCAAAAGATAAAAAGAAATAAGGCTGATCATGAGCAGAGGGCTGCGAGAAGAACAACAACAACAAAAAAAAATACTGGTAGTATTTTTTTCTCAAGTTTGCCACTGATTCTGAATAAAAAAACATCTGCTTTACCTGTCATGGAGGCATATTTGTGGTTAAGTTTGGGGTTTCATGCATGACGGGAGAAGCTGATAGAATGAGCTCAGGCATCTGAGTAGCTTGATGCTCAGACGGTCCGAGACCCGGGGGGGGGGGGGGGGGGGGGGAGGAGGCTCCATATAAAAATGATGGGGGTGCTCGTTGGAAATTTTTGACACCCTAAAAGGTACCAGAATCTTGTTTGATGGGTGTGGCTCAAATGAATTTTTACCCCTAAGAGGTACCAATTCAAAGACAACACATGTCATATTCTGTCATATTTTTTTGGCTTTATACCTTAAAAGGTGTCGCGATAATTCTAACTGTGGTCATTTTAGATTTAAGTTCCCTAAGCGGTACCAATCTGCAAATTTTGACCACTAAAAGGTACGACGAGCACCCCCGTCGTTTTATATGGAAGTCCCCCCCCTCCGGGTCCGAGGTCGCTCGCACCTACTTCCTCCTCACTGTCTGATGTCCTTTGCTTGAGGGCTTGTTCGTGACGTCATCTGGATGCTGAATATATCCACCAATCAGAGTGGTTGTTAGCCTGAGAAGACAGGGGACTTTTGGCGGTGGCGCCACTACGGTTCCCTCCGCGAAAAGGCGTCTGAGAAACGAGCACAAAAATACCGTACTGATGACGTAGGGTAGTCCTTCTGATTGGTTAAAACACTCTCTTAACCAATCAGAAGGACTACCTAGTTCTGCAGGGTAGCGTTACGTAATCAGTACGGTATTAATTTTTTGTACTCGTTTCTCAAACGTCTTTTTGCGGAGGGAACCATAGTTGCGCCACTGCGAAAAGTCGCCTGTTTTCTCAGGCTAAGTGGACCGTTGTTAGATGTTGTTTTCTATATCAGGAATTTCAAGAATGGGACTGAATGCACCCTGATTGGTGGAAATATTAAATGGTCGGATGACATCAAGAACAAGCCCTCAAACAAAGGACAACAGACGAGGAGAGGAGGGTGTTAGAGTCTGCAACATGTTTTGTACTTAGACTGGACACTTTGCCCAACAAAATGTTTCTCACCAAGTCTGTAGGTAAAATTCTATAGTCCAGTATAGTGTAAACCTTTTAATTATTAAATACATTGTACAGTATTTTCTTAATATGTAATTGGGAACTTGCTTAAATTTGGAATTTCTTGGCCTTTAATGGTTAATTAAGTCAATTGAAAATCAATTGTAATGGAACAGTTTCTTACCATCAGGAGCCCAAGAGGTGCTGGTGATAGGATATTCATGTAACATGCTGGAGTACATTACACGGCCATAACTATCCCACACCTGTTGTGATGATGTAAAAACACAAAATCTTCATTAATATGGGTATATTTTAAGTGTATACTGGGAGTGAATATAATTTGCAGGTGTTCTAAAAGGCACCACTCACCCGACAATAAAAAGTTAGCAAACTTGTGTTGGCAAAATCAAGTTGGTGTGTACATGTATGAATGTGACATAAGCAGTTGACAAACATGTTGGTAAACTGTTTGTGACAAATACATGTAGAACTTGTTTCAAATCTATTCTTGTTAACTTTGAGTTGGAAAACTCGCAAAATTTAATGACATGTGAACATTTGCTACAGCTTCGGTTCGTACAATCTCGTCTCTCTTAATAAGTCTCTCTTAATTGGACCTCTCTTAATTGGATAAGTCTCTCTTAATTGGACCTCCATTGAGGAAATTAGAACCCTAAAGACGATCTTGGCATTTTTTGGTGGTGAAATGGTTCAAAGCAGTCTAGATCCATCAAAGAGAAGTTGATAGGGGAATCAATTCAGCCTTTTTACACACCTTGTATTTGCAGTCCTCTCCACCGGATATGATCAGATTGTTAATAGGGTTCCAGTCCACCTTTAACACAACTCCATCATGAGCTTTCCACTAATTCAGTAAATTGAAAAGAACATTACAATTTGTCAATAAGACTGCACCATAGCAGCACATAATTATTTAACTCACTGGTTAACTCCAATTGTCAAATGTGTACATTTTTCAGCTAATAAGCTCAGACTCATGATATCTTGAAAATAAATACATGTAAATAATTATGACAATTCGTGGCCCATGAAAATTCATCACCAATGAAAATAAATAATTATTAATGGCCCATGAAAATTCATGGACCATGAAAACTCATGGCCCATAAAAACTCATGGCCTATGAAAAATCATGGCATATGGAAATTAATGGCCATGAAAATTCATGGCGCATAACAATTCATGGCCCATGAAATTCATGGACTATGAAAATTAATGGACATAAAAATTCATGACCAATGAAAATTCATGGCCCATGAAAACTCATAGCCCATAAAAACTCATGGCCTATGAAAAATCATGGCATATGAAAATTAATGGCCATGAAAATTCATGGCGCATAACAATTCATGGCCCATGAAATTCATGGACTATGAAAATTAATGGACATAAAAATTCATGACCAATGAAAATTCATGGCCCATGAAAACTCATAGCCCACGAACATTTATGGCCTATGAAAATTCATGGCCCATGAAAATTAATGGCCTATGAAAATTCATGGCCTATGAAAATTCATGGCCCATGAAAATTCATGGCCTATGAAAATTCATGGCCTATGAAAATTCATGGCCCATGAAAAATTCATGGCCTATGAAAATATTATTCATGAAATTAAACTCATTAGTTTGTGTAGAAGTATTTTCAATTGGCTTTTTTTTATAATAGCACATTGAAATATTTACAGTGAACCCTGTCTAAGCTGAACATCCCCCTTGACCAGCTCTTGAGCTCTTCATTTTGAGAGGGTTGACTATAATTATAGAACACACTTCTACAGAAACTCTTCCAAAAGATTTGCAGCTCTGCCAGTTTTCATTCCTATTCCACACAATTACAATTCGTCCAGAGAAACTATAATGTGCCATGTGTCATAATTATGTTAATTTATACAAAATAAGTAAACTACAGAATTTAAGCATTAACTACATTGTATGGTACACAATGTCTTGTTCGCCAATAATTATAGAAAATTAACACATACTGTAATCGTATGAAATACATTGTAAAATACTTGTTCAGTATAATGTTCTTTTTATACCTGGACTGGTTTAGCGGCAGCTTGTAAGGGTTTAATGACCAGTTGTTTCCCACTTGTGTGTAGAATATGATCTGAATCAGGGCTCCATGATACTGAATACACTGGTGTACCTAACACATCAAATAACAATGAGTTAGTACTTAAATGGATAATTAGCTAGAGCAGTGACTGGCTTTCCTAATAGAACACTTCTGATCACTAACCTGCTTGAACCAATGTTGATCTCAGCATGCCACTCCTGGACCAGATCTTCACTTGGCCATCTTCCCCAACTTTGTGGAAAAGACAAAATAGAGCGGTTTTAAAGTAATTTTGCGATTGCTTTTGTTTCAAAAAATTTTGTGCCACTTTCTCAACCAATTAGAAGCAAAATTAAAACAATTATAGTGACTTGCTCACATGCTTTTTCCAACACTTGGCACAAATTACATGTATTTGCTTTAAGTTCTGATTGGTTCATTGGATTGTCTGTGCCTGTCGTCGGGTCATAGTGATTTGGTTGTGGTTTTAGGATACTCAATTGAAAACTGCTCTTAGGACTAGTGACCACTTACAATACAGGCCATGGGGATTGCAGAACCTACATAATATACGAGAGGTTAAGAATAAGAAAAATAATTCACATGCACACCACTGAAAGTGATAAGTTACGAGCAGTGGTCCCTTCAAGAGGTTTTGCTAAATTTATAATGATTTGCCTTGATAAGTTTTGAATCATACTTTGGTTAGAAGTAAAAGGTTAAAGTGGTTGCTAAGGCGAGGTGGACACAACTTCATTTGAGAGCTTTTCAAGATCACAAAAATCACAACATGAAATCATGTCACACAAAGTTTCAAACCTGTGACCATGGCTGAACCATCAAAGCTCCATCTCCCAGAGAGTACAGCACCTCTGTGCGCTTCAACAGACTTCTCAATACGACCATTGCGTGAAATCAGGTGGAATTTACCTGTAGAAAGTGAAAGATTACTTTCAATTAAGGGGTAAGTGGAATAAAGCCCTAAGTGAATTCTGATCAACTGCTAGCTTTTTCTTCCAGTTTGTCTTGTATATGCTCATATAACAAAAGGAGAATTGGGCTATAGATCAGAAGTCACTTAAGGCCTTATCCCAAACTGGAATAAGGCCTTCAGTGACTCCTGATCTGAAACCAAATTCTCCCTTTGTTACATGAGCATATACAAGACAAACTGGAATGAGAATCTAGCAGTTGATCACAAGTCACTTAGGGTTTTATTCCACTCACCCCTTCAGTCCAGGTGCAAAGACAATTATTGTCTTTGCACCTGGTGACCCAATCATCTAAACTGAAACAAGGTGTTGAAGCATGATCTTCTCACAGCTGATAAACTTATATGATTGTACTGTACATGTACAATGAAAAATCCATTAAGGGGGGCACCAATGGGACCAGGGGAAGCGTCCTCTTAATGGAGGTGTCCCTTTACAGACTAAAATCCTGTTCATCAACTATCTCTTTAGGAAGTGTGTTCCACTGTTTAATAATTCTAACAAAGAATGAGTGCAAAAAAGTTTACTCTAGCTAATGGCTGTCTTAATTATTGTAAGGCCCAAAGTGTGCATTTTTAATACAGGTGTAGGCCATTTCTGTCCAATTTGTTTTTTTTTTAACTTCTATAAAAGAGGCATCAGTAACAAAACACAGTTTTATTCACTCATAATAAATATCAAATAGCCCATCAACTTTATCTTAACACATTTTCCTGAGAAATAGCCGGGACAAGAATTGAAATAGCTGAGTAAGGGTTCCGGTGTCCCCGCTCTAACAACAACCCTGTCCCCTACCCTGTCCCTGTCCAATAACATGATCATCTGAACTGAGACAATGTGTCGAACACAGCCAGCATGATCATACCAGTTTACTCTTACTGGCAACTTTATACACTGTACAAGAACTTACCGTCAGTAGAGGTCAGAACAAACAGCTCAGACTGACTTTGTTTCTTGCCGCCAGCACTTCTTGGAAACCAGTGTATGTCAGTTGGGAAGATTTCTGCAGGCAACTTAATTACCTGTGAATAAACAAACAAGGTAGAGATTATTAATTCAAATATGTAGGCAAGTTAACTAATATATACACACAAAAAAAACCTTACCTGCGTGGTCTCATCAGATAATAAATTCCACTTCAAAATGCTATGATCATCTCTGCAAGGTACCAGAAATTTATAAAAATAGCACAGTTGGTCATACTGTTGCAAGTTAGCTGTAATTATTATAGCGGAGCTCTGCGGGCCGAAGGCCCACGCGGAGCCTCATAGAACTAAACCTATGCCTGTCATTTTTCATGGTCATGGCTAGCGGAATGTTTCACGGGCACGCCTCCATGACATGTGTGTCTGTCTGTTGTGCAAGGCCAACTTGCGGGCGCGTATGACATCGCAAAACATGCACATATGACACCACACAACATCCGAGATGTTTGTTTTCATTACGGATTTCACAACCAAAGACGTGGAGATTTAAAGAATTTCCAAGCAAGCGAGGGACTTAAAGGTAAAATAGATTACATTTTTCACCCCACTCCTCTCCCCCTACTGTCTGCATCCAACATTATCCCCATGGGTAAGGCAGGTGACTGTTACCCTCCCCTCTCCTATGCATTTTGCTCCACTGACCCCTGACCCCACCCTCTGCTTCCAACTCCCCCTCCCCTCCCTGCAATGCCATCTACATGGGTTTTAGGCAGGTGACCATTACCTATCACATTTAGAATGGCAAAACATATGTGTATTAGTCTTATGCACTTGTCGGCGGAATTACCAAGAAACCTACCCACTAGAAAACAATTCATCAGCTGTGGTCCAACCAACACAGCTTACCAGGTCTTTGTCTGTATTGGTATTAGTCAAGGAAAGAAAGTTAAATCTGTGTGATTCACAAGAGAGGCTTTCGCACTTGTTAGGGGATGTTGGATTATCAAGACAAACATGCCACAAAACATAGTGTTTGTATGGGAATCCAGTGTCGGATAATTTTTGTCAATTTAATTTACATTTTCTAATATAGTATTTGTGAATTGAAAACTTCGACTCTAGGAAGAAGATTTTACTCAATAACATCAGATTTGAGGGAGGAAGCTGTGTTACAAAGTATGCGATTAACTTTTTTTGTTCTTCGTACATTTGTCTGTAAATTTCTCCATGAACTTTGACTGGGCTTTCATTGACAAATGCTTGGAAAACAAACCAATTAACTGGTAGTTTCTTGCTGTTGCGGATGGTGTAATCACCAAATGACGTAAAACAAAAGATTCAAAAGACACTGAACAATACCCACACCACAACACAAAAGATAACCAACAATGGCTTCCGCAACACCAAGAAACACCCAATTGACTGCATGCTTTTTAAAACAGCCAATTCCTCAAATTTGACGAGTAAAATCTTCTTCCTGGTATCATAAGTTTTCAATTCACAAATATAACAAAATTTAAATGTTGCCAAAATTATTTGACACCGGATTCCCATACAAACATTGTATTTAGTGGCATAAGCATGTCAGAGAAGTGTTCTATCCAACCGATTGTCATGCATGTGACTACCCCTCCAGTGCTGGAAATAATTTTTCTTGCTTAGAAGGGCATGTGTCCTTTCAAACCTCCCTTTTGATTGAACATTTTAAAAAATTGGTCGGACATTCACCATTTTGGATTTTTTCTGAGACACAATCCGTAAGCCTACATGATGTGCTATAAGAAGTTTATTTGCAATTTGCAATGCAATGTAGGGCGATTTCAAATGACACATCCTTTTCTTAATTTTCACGGATCGAAGGAGCCTTTTGCAGCAAAATAAATGGTACAAACAGTGTAAATTCTTATTTGAATGTTTTTGGAATCAAATGCGATGACTTAACAAGGCTTTCAAGACAAAAGCAAAGTAAATTTTATGCCCGGGCACCATGTCCAAGCATAATTTAAAATTATTCGGACAATTTAGGATTTTGGTCCTACAATGTCTGATGACCAACTTTTATTTCCAGCACTGCCCCTAACTCTCACTCACTCCCTTGGATGGGATGCAAGTCCCTCCTAACCTACTCTTCCAACATTATGCACGGTTTTTCTGTGCATTTGGGGTTGAGAGCCGAGACAATGTAGAGTGAAGTATCTATTCTTGCTGCTGCCCGGTTAAATCAGTTGGTAGAGCACTCGTCTGATGAGCAGGAGGTTACGGGTTCGATCCCCGGCCAGACCAACACTCGGATCTTAAAATAACAAAGGATGAAGGTGCTTTACCTTGTAGTGTAATTCAGCCTAATGGCTGCAATGCTACTGTATAGTGAATAAACCATCTATTCATCTATCTTTTCTATGATACCTTCAAACGGTTAGACATAAGGTTGGAATGGACTGCTGTATGTCTGAGTGTATATTCAGCATCGTTCCGTCAATAGAGGTTTTGCACGGCAGCCATGTTGCATGGCAGGAACAATAGATTCTTTTCCCTATGGGAAAGAATGTTCTTTCTAATGCAAAACATTAATTTTTTCATTGTTCCGCGCCTGCCATGCAACATGGCTGCCGTGCAAAACCTCTATATAAATAATCTTATATCTTCAATAAAATTACAAAATATAAAATATTTCAGTAAGTATCCATATAAAACTAAATGCTGTAGTCGCCAAACTACAGATTTGAAAATTATCTATAAATCATGTCAAAAAATGGGCGATCTCTTGAACTAAGCAAACGTATTGCAAAATAACACCAAAATTCCCCATATTTAAGCTATAGCTGCAGCTAACATTATATGCCATTTTTCCTACAAAAAGGATACGTTTAGAATCTTTAAGCATGTGAGTTTTGAACCTCATTTTTGTCGTTTTTCAGCAGGTTTCAACTTCGCATACAAAATGTTCCTCAAGTCCTTGACAACTCGTGTCCAAGGTAAACACGTTCGATAAATATCGCTTCGAAGAGGTTATATTCCAAACATTTCCTCAGCAAACCACTCTGTAGAACAAATTTACCTTTCTATGAAGAACATATAGCGTTAAAGAGACCAAGTAAGGGCAAAGAACTTAGAAATTTTAAGATTTTACGTGAAGTTGTTCGTGTTCGCTTTGCTGTCGGAGAAATGTCTTGGTAACCACGCAATATTCTCCAACATCAGAACGAAGGAAACTGGGAACGAATTTCTTTCAGGATTTCATTTCATTTCATTTCATTTCATTTCATTTCTTTCTTTCTTTGCGGAAAAACACGGCTCGAGGCCTGTTATTAAGCTTAATTCCTCGCGAAGCGAGGGCCGAAGGCCCGAGCGCAGCGAGGTTAATAAATTTGTCGGCCCTCGGGAGCTGAGCCGCGCGAATTCGAGCGAAAAATATATTTATATATATATATGTATATATATATATTTATATACTTGATGGTGTCCGGCAGTTGCCTGGCAACAAAAATCGCGACCGCTGACAATCACACGCTCTCATATTCCACCCGATTAATGGCGGCCGGGCTGACGGGTTTATTCTTACTCATCGTCGGTGAAACACGACCAATTTCTGATGCAAATGAGAAACAACAACAACACTGGGTTCAAAAAGCAGCTGGAAATCCTTGCCAGAGACAATTAACCACCGAAACTCCGCTGGAGCGAGAACGGCGACTTGAAATTCCCCCGCGATCGAGCAACGGAGAAGCAACGTGAGCATCGATTACAAAGACTTCGAACAGCCTAGGCACACCGTTTGAGTAGATTCAAACGCCTTGAACGCCGTCTGAACGAAACCGATCAGGAGAGGCGACACCGACTGAAAGTGTTGAACAAAATGATTTTGTTTATAGACGCAAAGAGAGGCAGCAAGAATTGCACGATCAGCTAAATACTCGTGACGAATATCTTGGGCCATTCCATTTAATATCCGCACCCCCCCTATTGAAGGGTAATTATGAATTTTACCCCTTAGGAAAAAAAAGATCAAAGTGCCGACACATTTCCCCCTTCAGAAAAAGGAAGATGTTGTTTATTGATCAAAGGTTCCGACAAAGTTACCCCTTCAGAAATGACTCCTGAACCCCCTCCCCTCCCCCTAGGATTTCCCTACCCTTCAATAGGGGGGGTGCGGACAATAAATGGAATGGCCCCTTTCATACGGTAGGGAAAAGCAAACACAGATTAAAGGAAAGGCTCAGAGAAGAAGAACGATTAAGACATCTAGCTCAATTCAACACACTTTAATTCGCTCTCCAATGCTCTTCAATTTAAACAACCTACATTTACAGGCAAGTAAGCGTAAGCTTATATACAGTACAACCCTCTATAAATTATTCTTTAATCTACCGTTTCCAAAAAGCAAGATTTTAAGTACCTAAACAACTGACAGGCAGATGATAAGATGACTTGTTTTTCAATATAATATATTAGTACTCAAACACTGGAAACTATTCTCTAAGTTCATACTGTAAATTGATGTTTATTAAAATTCTCACTAAGGCCACTAAGAAACTTTCATATAAGCTTAAATTACATAACACTGTATGCATATGACAATGCTACATTTAATAACTATTATCCATGGTATGTTAGGAGGTTTTACTATTCTATGTTACTGTAGTCTCATTTCTATTTTTGAGTAACATTAAATTATTATTTTTACTACAACTGTACCACCATTGAGTTGTTATTTTTAGTGCAACATCACTCTTCAGCAACAGTAAACTCCTGCGATCTCAACCATTCTAGCAAATAGTGAATTGCGTTAGCAATTATTTGATACCCAGTATATAGAACAAAAACCACAGCAGTATCTAAAGGGAACAGGTTAATTTGGGAGATAGCACTCACAAGCTTCAAAAATCGAATTTAATCGAGACAGCAGGAGTTAGCTGTATTCGTGATAAAAAACTCTCACCCAATCAAAATAAACAGAACACATACACTGCATATTGTCCTCGACCCATGTCCACAACAGTACTATAAATCCACTTTCAGACCAATTTTCCTTTTGACAACAATTAATGAAGATAGGTTTGGGGTGGGGGGGGGGGGTGGAGGGAAGGCCTGAGGATATTTTGGTACCCAGTCCCATAGCACTTACAGCGACCCACAGCTCAAAACCCTAAACTGACCAGTACCAGCTCCCATTTATTTTATTTTAGGAAGACAGGGTACTAAGTACAAGTTAAATGGAAGCGACTAGGAACGAAAATGTCTCAACTTTAAATTTCGGGGCCACTGCCGGCATGCAATTCAACCTCTCCAGTCAAATCAGAAATTCCATCTCTCCCTCCCACATTGCTAAAATTTTGCAGTGCATCCTCCCCCGAGCTTCGCGAGGTTCTGCGAGACACGTATTTCTAGTTTTTAATACCATTAACACGCGACCCTTCGCACTTCATTCCAGACAGCCGAACTTGAATCTGACATGGATGTCAACAGGAGCTTGACAGGGGATAATAAATTTTGTGTGGATTCAGACTGCAGACTGAAGCTAACCTGGGGAGTAATTAGGTATAATTAAGCCTTATTAATAAATTAGGCACTCATCCTGTCTCATTGCGTCTAGTCTAGTCCCCAACTTGTCTGCAGTCTGCAACAGTGACCGGGCACGCTAATACCAAGACCACCTTGAATTGTTTTACTGGACGCCGGTGAGGCTGAAAAGTGGATGACTAAGGGGGGAGTGAATGAAGGTGGAATGAATAAGGGGGGCCGTGGTGAATGGGGTGGAGTGAATATGGGGTGAAGTGAATGGGGGTCAGAGTCAAATAAAGGAGGAGGCAGTGAATAATGGGAGGGGGAGTGAATGGGGGGAGTGAAAAAGGGGGAAGTGAATGGGGGGGGGCGGTCGGAGTGAATAAGCGGAGGAAGTGAATAACAGGGGAGTGAATAAGGGGCGAATGAATAGGGGGCGGAGTAAATAGGGGGGAAGTGAATAAGGGGGGAGTGAATAAGGGGGGTGTGAATAAGGGGGGAGTGAATAGGGGCGGAGTAAATAAGGGGGAAGTGAATAAGGGGGGAGTGAATAGGGGCGGAGTAAATAAGCAGGGGGGGAATGTAAGCTACCTCCCTTTGGTCCGCCTCTGACGTGACTACTTGAGATGACTGAATTACGACTGCGACGCCACATAAACAAACACGGCAGCGAATTTCATGGTTTTGAAATTCGACAGCGACTTAGTGGTCTCGTGTTATGATTTTTTTTGGTTTATGTTTATGAAAATGGCTAAGCCTCTGTCAGATTTATCTTCCTCGACTTGTCGACGCCACTGACGCCATGCCCAAAATACGGTGTAGAATTTAGTGAGCTTACAACGTCCCCGTCTGGTTCTTTATCGATTCTTTAACATGTTTAGATGTATCTAAAGTGATGTCTTCGAAACATTTCTGCGCTAAAACACTCCAGGTAGCTAAGCCTGCACGCAGACGTATCCGATTTCCTTGCTCCCCGCGGTTCGACTACATGTAGCATGCTGTAGCAAATTAGAAGTGATGCATTACGCAATTTTGTCCCTGGATAAAAGTCCGACAGGGAAACGCTAGCAGCCCGGAATTGCAACATTTTTCAGTTTTGAAATTCAGAGGATAACACGCACAAACGTCTCCTATACTCAGTTTTTCTCTAGTAGAGCTCTGGAACTCTGCTACTTGTCAGTCGGGCACCAGGTAGGTGAATTCTGACAATGAGCTAAGTGACTTTCAAAAGTGTGCATGTACCAATCAGGACAGTCATGACGCTAATATTAACCCTTACCTCCCAAGAGTGCGAAACATAAAAATTCAAGGAAAATCCCAAATTTCATCTTGTAAAATATCCCGGCATAGTAAATCGAACGTTCGGAATTCGAACTCAATCGAACTCAATCGAACTCAATCCGTGGATTGAGTTCGATTGAGTTCGGCAATCGAACGAAATCGAACACCGGACTTTCAGTGAGTTCGATTTCCGAACAAATCGAATTCAATCGAACAAATCGAACTCAATCGAACTCAATCCATCTGATTGTGTTCGACTGAGTTCGGAAAACCGAACTCAATCGAACACAATTAAATGGATTGGGTTACTTTTATGCAAAAATACAATGACGTCAAAGCGGTATTCCTGGTAGCCTTTTACTACGCATTTGAAGCTTACAATCCACAGCGCATCTGAAGCCATTTCTGCGGAATTCTTCGTTTACGAAAAACACGTGCGCTACACTCCGGGCTGAAGTAACTCGAGCTTTCAAGATCTGGTTATGGATTTTCAACGCCTGTTTTACACAAATCACGAGCTCGAAAATTGAACGTTCGATTGGGTTCGATTGCTTTTTTTTCTTTTCGGTGAGTTCGATTTCGTTCGATTGCCGAACTCAATCGAACTCAATCCATGAATTGAGTTCGATTGAGTTCGATATATTGAGTTCAATTGAAATTTAGTTGGATTGGGTTCGATTTACTATGCCGGGAAAATATCGAAAAACCAATGGTACCATGCGAAAGTACAGCTGAAGAGGTTTCATTTGAATGGTCACACCATAGGATTTCATCCACAGACTCAAAAGGTAGAACTACGTGTCTCCATAATTAACTCTAAGAGTAAAAGGGTTAAATTGAGTTAAATGGTCACACCATAGGATTTCATCAACAGACTCAAAAGTCAGAACAAATGGTACCATGCAAAAGTACTGCTGAAGAGGTTTCATTTGAATGGTCACACCATAGGATTTCATCGACAGACTCAAAAGTTAGAACAAATCGTACCATGCAAAAGTACTGCTGAAGAGGTTTCATTCCCGGGTTTCGTTTGAATAGTCACACCATAGGATTTCATCCACATCAATTTGAGTCTGTGGACGAAATCCTATGGTGTGAGCATTCAAATGAAACCTCTTCAGCGTGATTAAAACAACTTTCTGCGAAAGCCCGACTCAGTGTTTTTTTCATGTCGTTGTCGCGTTGAATGTTCTACGGTAGTATAAGCCTTGCTTCCTTTATTTGTATGCCTATTTTTGGCTGAATAGATCTTCTCCGCCAGCAGCATTTTCGTTCGCGGTCCTATGCTTCTTATTTATTTGCCGTTTTTTAGCCAAAATATTTCATGCAGCGAAACAGCTCAAAAGTGTAATGTTTTGTCCCTTTTTAGAAGGAATATTCCTTGCAGTCCCAATTTCATGTGTTTTAAAGAGGCAGTATCACGAGGTTCCACACGCGGCGCTGTTCATTATTCTTGTACCGGAATTTTGGACATATCACTGTTAAACGTGAATTTTTCTTTCTTCCGGCTATCAAAAGGGATTTTTTGATTCAACAAATACCTCCACTTCTCGACGGCCTTTTTGAATTTGCGGAGTCAAACTTGAAAACGTTTTTTCTCAATCTGTTTTCCTCCGCAGTACAGAATTTTACCAGGGATAAAAGAATATTAACCCTTTCACCTCCAGATTCAATTATGGAGACATGTAGTGTAGTTCTAACTTTTAAGTCTGTGGACGAATTCTATGGTGTGTGACCCGCATTCAAATGAAACGTCGTTGACAGTTTCACAAGCACGTATTATCTTGTAGCCTGCGGATACGGCCGCCTCTCATCGTTCCCGGCCGCTTGGAGCTTTCGCTCTCTCGCGCGAACGCCCCTAGCGGCCTGGAGCGATGAGAGGCAGCTGTTATTCGCAGGCTAATTATCTTGTTTTTATTATTATATAAACTTCATTATTAAATAACCAGTGACTGACTAATAACCAAGTTAAAAATTCGGTTATAGACGAACACCTTTTAGCGCGTTTGACATTTTCCGACTAAAGCATAGAGATACTGATATCTTAACTCTTCACAATCTGAATGAAGATAAAATTGAATATCAGACCCATATCAGTTCATATGTGTCGATATATGATTTTTTCCGTGGTAGGAGAAATCGTTGTATTTCACTGAAGTGTATATAATAAAAGTAGTACTAGATATCAAATGAGGACTTGTGAACATCTGATTTCAACGTACTTTGAAAAGAAACATCAGTTTCGCGGATTTGAAGACTTTGTCTTATCAGGGGGAGCGGGCAAGAGTTTCCCCGCGTGGATGAAATAATCAGTAAATTCCAAACGTGGTTTTGTTTTGCGTGAATGTCATCGGAACCATTTATGCTGCAAAATTGTTGAAAGAACACTGATAGATCATAACGAGTTTCTTGGGCCTTTGCCACCAGCGATAATAAGGTGTCTGCCTTTTTTCTGTCCTTGACAACATTCTTCCGTTCCGTGGCCACAAAATCGGGTAAAATTGAAGACAATGGGAGCTGAGTGAACATGTCCATCAAGTGCACCCAGCGATACTCGATCATATTTAACCTGCGAGCAGGCGTTTTTTCCCCGTTGCGGATTAGGTCATACTCAACTTTTGATCCCAGAAATGTAACAAAAAAATCGATGTCTAGTCTTCTTGATATTTATAAAAATATAAATAGATGCAGGGGTTTAAAAAAGCACCTACGCCAATCAATGGTCATCGATGATCCAAAACAAACGTTTATTCAGGATACAATTATTGTTTTCTCCATCGGAAGAGGAAAATTGGAACCATGTCGGCATCATATTAAAATATGTGGCGGAAAAGCGATAGCGCCGTGGGGTATTGAATTCCACAACGTTTCATCTCTTCTATCTTCGCATTCTTTGGCCAAGAGCGTTTCGACACCCGAGGCAACTTAAGGTGAAGAAGAAACGTTCTTGACTTAAACTCGTAAGCGACTTTTTCATATGCCTCTCCATCATCTGTATTTCTTATTTTAACATCTAGGCTTGCATTTGGGAAGTAGAAAGCTTGGAGAAGAACGATACAACATGTGGAAAACGCTTCAACTTGGTGCCTTGCTCGTGTTGTGTCTCGCACCCATTGGCTTTTCAGCGAAGACCTCGAAGAGGAAAAAAAGTAAGCTTCTTATTAATTGTTGATGATAAATTTCGGTATCTTTTCTTTCCGGTATCTGTGATTTCAATCTTTGAAACTCAACCACACCTGAAGAGAATATTTATCAAAATATTTAGTAATAATACATGCAATCAATTTGCCCAAAAGCGTGACAACGTTAAGCTGTTATAAAAGGGTGTTGTCTTGTCGCACGCAGCTCAGACCATACATAATCAAAGAATTCATGCACTGTTTTTAAAACCGCTAAAAGCGAATTATTGGTTAATTGTGTCAACATGATATTTCAACACCCGCTGAGCCCTTTTCCAACTCTTCCATTTTCAAAGCCGGCATCAAATTTCTAGTAGAAGTAAAAATACGAGAATTCATACCCACAGTTATATGGATCATTAAAATTGATTAATAAGTAGAGATATGAATTTCTTGTAAGTACCCTCTCTAGATGTCAGGCCGATAAGGAGAAGGGCCGGGATCTTTGGTCGTCCTCTTGGGACCTTTATACGGGTCTCGAGACGGTCGGATTACGAGGGAATTTAAAACCGAATTTTATTTTTTATTTTTGTAAAAAAAAAGTATGGGTCGTCACGTCAGCGATGGTCGATGAGAGAGCAACTCTGCTGCTCGCTATTGATTTGGCACGTTGCTTCTTTTTGGAGTGAGATTGCTGAATGTGGAATCCCTTCACTAGACCCCGCACTAATAATGGTTCTTTCTCCAGACCGGGGAGGGGGGGGGGGAGAGGGAGTTCTCCCTATAATGGCTATACGGGGATGCTCCGCCCGAAAGGAGTACCTTTTTTAGGCTAGAGGTGTATGAAAGGGTCGGGATTTCATGAATTGAAGTATATGAAAGGGTAGGGATTTCGCGAAGAATAGTAAAGGGAAGCTAAACCACGCCGCTGAAGCATAAAAAAGGTAGGGACAACTGCCACTTAAGTATTATAAAAATGGCCTTTCAAAATATATCAAACAGACGCACGTAAAGGCTCTGAAAGGGGTACCATTTTCATTGAAAGGTATATGAAAGGGGTACCATTTTCGATGAAAGGTATATGAAAGGGGTACCTTTTCTGTCAAAATCAGTATATGAAAGGGTAAGGGTTTGGACCTCGGGGCGGAGCATCCCCGTACAAAACTTTGTTGAGTACTCCCCCCCCCCGGGGCGCTGCATGCCTGGCGAGCGATTTCATCGTATTTGTTATTCAGAAAGTTAATTACTAAATCAGTCAATAATCGTTGACAAACTTGATATTTAGCATGCCCCTATCCTTCCCCCTATGTTAATTTGTCAAAGTCAGTGAAAACCACGCTATCCAGCTAAACGCCAAAACACGAACGGTTTGAGGGAAAATAAGTGTATATATGTACCAATATTCTGTCGAAAATTGCCGTATCGGATCTGTTTATTTTTACTCACAAGGATATGAGTGCTGGAAAAATAGATAACTAAACCATGGTATAAGAAAAGATAATCCGTTTCTAATACTGATAAGCTTAGATTCATCTGTCCGGTATGTCTGATCCCTTTATCAGCAATCAGTAATTATTTAAATTCTTAATATTCTTTAAAATTAATGATATGTCCTGCTATATGGCAGTGCAGTAAGAAAAGAAAAACAACAACAAATAAACAAGTTCAAAGGAACTGAGACAAATGAATGTGTTATTCCGAAAACAGGCACCTATCCGGAGGGGGGGGGGGGGGGGTACTCCCCGAAAATACCTATACCGGTATGTGCCGCCCAACGGGGTCGTGATTTTGGGGCTCCTGATCTAGAATGGGGTATCCATTTAAGAGACGTTTCCTTGCACGGGGTATAATATTTCGAACGCACGAAAGCTTCAAATTATCAGCAGCCATTTCTTCCAGAACGGGATATTAAAAATTGACCTATTTCTAGAACGGGGTATCATTTTGAGTGCAAATTCTTTCTTAAACGGAGTTCAAATTTGAAGACCCGGGTGGTACATACCCACCCAAAACATACCCGAGTACCCCCTCCCCCCACCACCTCCCCCGGGCACCTATTCCTCACAGAGAACGCTATCCTATCCAATCGGAATGGAAATTTCGAAAGCAGCTAACTGAATAAGATATAGCGTGTATAATTGGGCGTTTTATATAAAATACAGCTTGTTAGTCAAAGATATCGTGTTCAAGGTTGCCTTTGGTTCTGGGGACATACTTTCGTACATTTATAAGCTATGTACCGTGCAGCATGACATTTTTGCGAGCTATATTAAATTTTTGCGGTTTTTGCGTTTTGCCCTCGATCCACAAAATAGGTTCCCGCAAACAAAAGCTCTCGCAGAATAATACTTCGCAAAAATTTACTCCCTTCCGTTAAATATTACAAGGTGGCCTAGTTTTCAACGTCAACTTGCGTTACTGGGACAATATCGTCAATATCGGACGTAAATGAGAACTGTTATCATTGATTTCATTAATAGAAATTAAAGGCAACAGTTTTTCAATAACAATTTTTTTTCTTGAGCATGGTAAGGGACAGGCGTAGGCTTTTTGTTTGATTTTGTTACACATAGCCTGCGAGCAGGCTCTACTATTTGGGTTTCGCACGCGAGTGCTCGCCCCATTCTTCTCGCCGGCTTCGCCGGCTCCGCCGCCAAGATACTCGCGCGATACCCCAAACAAGTGAGCCTGCTCGCAGGCTATGTTACACAGGACGATTCGCAACGACGACGCAACATGGATGCGCTGACGATTTTCTTCACAATATTTGCCTTGCGAAGTTTTTGAATAAGCTTCAAAAACTTGCAACGCAAAAACACGAATTTTACTCAAGTTGTTTCGTGTAACATACCTGTCGTTAATTTTGTTGCGCTAAAAATCGTCGTTGCGATCGATCGAATCGTACCGTGTAACATCACCTATCAACAGTACTTTTACAGATAATATCTGACTCGTCCCCAGTCGTCTTTCTAGGCAAGACGCGGGAGACGCGCGTGGAGGATAGACGCGGAACGAGAGAAGCGCGACCGAAGGGGGTTCCCCTTTCCCATCACACCTCGCGCTCCTCTCGTTAATTGAGAGACGACTGGAGACGATTCAGGTACTTTATCACCTTCAATGAAATGTCGTTCTGCTGCTTGATCAGGAAATCGCAAAAATTAGTCGGTCATCTCGAACCGCAAAAAATTGAACTGTTTCCGCAAAACACAACAAATTGCCAACATATCCGCAAAATAAAAGTCCCACAAAAATTTTGGTTTTTGAGCCGTTTTGGTCTGCAAACGGGTACAGATTTTGACAAGTTTGGACTGAAATTGGGTCTAGTTTTTAAGGGAATCACGAGAGCGAATAAAAGTATTTCTCCTTTCACTCTTCAAACGAAAAAGAGAGAAAGAGAACACGCTAACGACGTCTCAAAAGGGGTATGGATTTTTGAGGTCACGACTGAAAACGAGTTTGAAAATGGCGTAGTTTGGTCCGAAATAGGGCCAGGATTTTAAAAACCGGGCGGCACACCCTCACCAAAAGTTCAAAGGAGTACTGCCCCTTTTCCCTAGGGCCTTAGGCATTACGAGATAGAAACGTATCATGTGCAGATACGGAATGCTTTTCTTTTTACCATTTCAAAATTACTTCATGTAGACACTATGATACGGATCATCTTTGAATCTTCAGATGTATGGTTTACATTAGAGGAAGTGCAATATTGAAACAAAACGGAAAAGGGAAAAATGTGCATGACAACATGCAACAATAAATCCAGCACTTTAATGCCTGTATGATGCTACAGTACACTGTAAACATGGTAACTACGGCACTGGAAAACTGTAGCACGCACTGTTGCTGTGTTCCGCATTTATCTTTTGTCGCGCGTTGACATTTATTCGTTGTATCGGGGAAGATTTTACGTTTGGGCTGCCGGATTGTGTTATATCGTTATATCGAGGTTCTGTTCCATATATTTTACTTGCAATTTTGCCGGGCTGAAGAATATCGTTCGTTATACCGAGGACTTCGTTATATAGAGGTTCGTTAAATCGAGGTTCCACGAGGTTCCACTGTACGAGATTATGGAGAGCTTAAAGCCTGGTTTCCATATAATCGCAACGATCGCAACGATCGCAGCGATCGTAACGATCGATGATCACTGCGATTCTTGCGATCCTTGCGATCGCTGAGACCTCAGGTTTCCATATGATCGCAGCGATCGCAAGGAAACGTCGAGTAGGCTTGGATCCGATAAACTTTAAGTGCATTATGGGATACAAGGCTTTGGGGTGCAATGCTTTTTGGGACATTTTGGATCGCAAGGATCGCAAGAGTGGTTTTCATATAAAAACCTCTCGATCGCAATGATCGCAAGGATCGCAGAGATAGAAATTTTTCTATCTCTGCGATCGCAATCGCAAGGATCGTAACGATCGCAACGTTTTGGTTTCCATATGATCGCAAGGGTCGTACAACACTTTTTTCTGCGATCGCTGCGATCGTTGCGATTATATGGAAACCAGGCTTAAGCAATCACAACGGTGACGGCAGCGAGAACGACACAAAACAATAGATTTAATGAGCGAAAACAATGCCTCTGCACGTGTTGCACGTGCGTTTTACATTTTAGCACATTTCTTTGCCGTTCCCTGCAAAACAACAACGTCAAATGATCAAATTATAGGTTTTATGGAGAACGTGAACACGCGACGGTTAATTTTCCTTTCTCCATTTGGACTGGTAAGCCATCCCTTCAAATTTAGCTCCTGGACAATCCAGACACATTAGACAAACCAAACAAATTGGAACAACTGCAAAGTGATTTTAAAAAGCGCGAATCCTTTTTTCAAGTGACGTTTTGCATGGCGTTGCCGTCGTCGTTGCTTAAGGTTACAGTGTACCTTCAGATCGATAATTTATCGAAATTTTTTTTTTGGCGTTAAAATTAAGTTTACAGAATGAACTTTCATCCAAAAAAAAAAAATTATCGAAAAATAGTGAAAATTGACCGAGAAATGACGGTATAACTTTTGTGGGCGGAGTTTGTTTATTAAGCGATATGTTTTTTTAAGCGCCGTTTTCTCAAAGTTAATTTTTCGCTTGTTGGGGACACTTTAAAGAGCTACAACTCAAAGGGAATTTGTTCGATTTTCCTTAAATTTGGACAGAAGCTAGGCTAACATATAATCAACAAAAACATGTCGGCGAATTTCTTAATTCCGAAAACTTTTTCGTCAAGAGCCATTTCCGTGCGATCATTCCAATTTTCTTTCTCCCCTTTTCGAAAATATTCTGTAACTTTTCACTGCAATTGAATATGGGAAATCGCCGACACGTTTTTTTAGCGCTTCGTGTCCGGAAATCCGAGAACAAATCAAATTAGCAAAATATAATAATCGCTTTGAGTTATAGCGTTTTAAAGCTGATTCGGACTTTCGAATTTAGACGTCGTAAAAAATTCGACAATTCATTTTATTAGCAAATTGTGTCCATATTTAGATAGCCAGCTCTATAAGCTTTAATTTGATATCTGGGTTTAGGTATATTAAGTGTAATCTTAAAACGCTAGAGCTGTTATGCTGGAGACACCCCCGAAGGTACACTGTAACCTTAAGCTCTCTAGCCTCTGCTGCATTTTAGCCTGTTTTTAATTTTTAGCGATCACTAAGCGTCAGGATTAGCCGACGAAAGTAAGCCAAAGATCGGAATTAATCGATTCCAATCGCTCTAAAATGTCACTCGAGTGTAGAGCGAGGCCGAAACTTCGCTGACAGCGGAATTTCAATCCGCAGACGTTTTCCAGAAGAGAAATTTCCGACCATGCCTAAGAGAAATGAAAGACTAGACGTACACGAACTTTAGCGTTTTCCAGACAGTTCACAGTCCCCTATTATCCCGTGTGTTTGTGTTTGAATGTCACGGTGCGCTTAAAACTGGGGAGAATACCCCGGGGGGGATACTCTGCAAATTTTTGGGTGGGGTGTGCAACTGGGACTCTGAGACCCTTAACCTATACTAGCCCACTTTAGCTGCATTTTGCAACCCTATCTAGACTAAACACCGAAAAACCCTACCCTATCCTAGACCTATTCCGGACTCGCTATTTTCCAGAAACTGGTTCACCATCGCAGTTATTAGTTAACAGGGGTCAGTAAAAATGCCGTACGGCCCACCGTACCGATTTTTAAATGCCATTTGCCAGTAAACCTTGTCTGGGCTAAATTCTTAACGCAACTGATCAGTTTCGCGGAACATGATACCCTATTCTAGACCAAAATTCTCTGATTACTATACCCTATCCCAGACTAAACTGCCTGAAAACCATACCCTTCACAGCGGCAAATACCTATATATTTCATATATGGGAGTACCCCTCCCCCCCCCGGAGAATACAAAGACTGCTCGAGTGCTGGTGAAAGTCCCCGGGGTCTCCCATATAAAAATGACAGGGTGCTCGCCGGACATTTTTCGGGAAAACACCATAAAAGGTACCAGAATCTTATTTGACAGGCATGATGCAAATATATTTTTACCCCTAAAGGCTGGTTTTCACTGGCGACGGAATCGGAGTCGGAGTCGTAAGAGCGCTTCCGAACTAGTGAAAATCGAAGATCGGAGTCTTAGCGGAGTCATAAGCTCGACGGAATCGGAGTTGGAAGAATCAGAACGGTTCCATTTTCTTCCGATTCCGCTTATGACTCCGTAAACTTCTTCCGATTCCGTCGGTTTGATTTTCACTAGATGGCAACGCTCTGCACTTCTGATTACGACTCCGACTCCGACTCGACAGCCTTAAGAGGTACCAATTTTAAACAACACAGGACATATTCTGTCACATTTTTTTCTGCTCAATATTCTAAACGATACCGCGATAATTTTAGATTTCAGCACCCTAAACGGTACCAATGTACAAATTTTGACCCCTAAAAGGTACGACGAGCACCCCCGTCATTTTCATATCGGAGTCCCAGGGAGTGGGGGGGGGGGGGGGGGGGGTTAAAGTTTAGTCTCCCACGGGAAAATTGCGACTGTGAATAGTCTAAGTTTTTGAAGCCATAACCATATTTAACCGTGCATATTTCAGTTTTTTCAATACTAATTTCTCGCTATCATATTGCAGATAAGAAATGGAAGGACTACAGGGCATTTTGGTGCACAGACGCGGGGAGAGAATTAATTATGAGAGAAACGACGGCAGAGGAATGCCAAAGTTACTGCGATGACAGTTGTGACGCCGTCGAGTGGTGGGAGAAAGGAAAAAATGCATGCTACACCTGCACAGATTTAAAACGTCTCGCACGTTTTCCTAAACGCTTCAAGAATGACCAATCTTTTCCTCCGCATGTCTTCATCAAGAGATCTAGTATGTTGGAACTGTTGTTGCTGTTTTCACTCCTTGCCTTTCTGTTAAATATTTGACTTCCAAAAACCAAAATAAATCTCATATTTTATTTTGAAAGTACTTGTACAGTTTGCAAGAGAGTACTTCTTACTAGCTTTCATTGAAATTGTCACACTTCGTCTTCGGTGTTTCATCCAGTGTCTTGAAAATTAGAAGGCAAAATTACATTTAGCAAAGTAAAAAAAGTCCACGAAGACCTTTTTTAATCTTGGATTTTGTTATTGACGCGATTAATTAGTAATTGAACTTCGTGTCGTATAATTCCGGGAAAATCGTGCTCGTAATTTCTAATCGTCCTCGCGCTAAGCGCTCGGCCGATTTGAAATTACTCGCCCAATTACTCTCTGAATTGTACTTCACTCAGTCCAATTACTATTACTAACAGTTGTTTCTTTCAAAGTTATTGGCGACGGGAATGTCGTTAATTTCGTACGGAACCATTCTCCTTTTGACCGTATAACCTTAATGATTATTAAACATGGGTCTTCTCTGTCTTTTAAATAGTGGGTAAACTGCCAAAAAAGTCAGCATTGATGAACACCACAACGAAACCTATCCCAACAACATCAGATGAAGGTATACCGACAACTTCTCCATTTAATGAAGGAACAACAATAATGTCAAAACCAGAGCAAACAACAGCGGAACCTGAAACCGTATCTTCGTCTACCCCCCAAACAACTTCATCAACGGACGACGAAGGAAAAGTCCCTTCACAAGAGGAAGGAACAACCCAATCAGCAGACAAAGAGGAAAAAACCTCATCACTTGACGAGGAAGGAACAATTTCATCAACTGACAAAGAAGGTACAACGTTATCACCTGGCGAGCAAGGTACAACTTCATCACCTGACAAGGAAGGAACAACTTCATCACCTGACAAGGAAGGAACAACTTTATCACCTGACGAAGAAGGAACAACTTTATCACCTGACGAGCAAGGTACAACCTCATCACCTGACGAGGAAGGAACAACCTTATCACCTGACGAGGAAGCAAAAACTTCACCAGACAAGGAGGAAAAAACCTCATCACCTGACGAGGAAGCTACGACTTCACCACCTGACGACGAAAGTACAACTTCATCACCTGACGGGGAAGGTACAATTTCATCACCTGACGGAGAAGCAACAACCTCATCACCTGACCAGGAAGGAACAACTTCATTACCTGACCAGGAAGGAACAACCGCATCACCTGAAGAGGAAGGAACAACTTCATTACCTGACAAGGAAGGTACAACTTCATCACCTGATGAGGAGGCAACAACCTCATCACCTCACGAGGAAGGAACAACCGCATCACCTGACGAGGAAGGTACAACTTCATCGCCTGACAAGGAAAGGACAACTTCATCACCTGACAAGAAGGAAAAAACCTCATCACCAAACGAGGAAGCTACGACTTCACCACCTGACGAGGAAAGTACAACTTTATTACCCGACGACGACAGTACAACTTCATCACCTGACGAGCAAAGTACAACTTCATCACCTGACAAGGAAGGTACAACTTCATCACCTGACGAGCAAAGTACAACTTCGTCACCTGATGACGAAAGTACAACTTCATCACCTGACGACGACGGTACAACTTCATCGCCTGACGAGGAAGGTACAACTTCATCACCTGACGAGGAAGGTACAACTTCATCACCTGACGAGGAGACAACAACCTCATCACCTCACGAGGAAGGAACAACCGCATCACATCACGAGGAAGGAACAACCTCATCACCTGACGAGAATGGGACAACCCCATCACCTGACGAGGGGACAACAGCCTCATCACCTGACGAGAAAGTAACAACCGCATCACCTGACGAGCAAGGTACAACTTCATCACCTGACGAGGAAGGTACAACCGCATCACCTGACAAGGAAGGTGCAACTTCATTACCTGACGAGCAAAGTACAACTTCATCGCCTGACGAGGAAGGTACAACCGCATCACCTAACCAGGAAGGTACAACCGCATCACCTAACCAGGAAGGTACAACCGCATCACCTGACCAGGAAGGAACAACCGCATCACCTGACCAGGAAGCAACAACCGCATCACCTGACAAAGAAGGAACGACTGCATCACCTGACGAGGAAGGTACAACTTCATCGCCTGACGAGGAAGGAACAACTGCATCATCTGACCAGGAGGCAACAACTTCATCACTTGACGAGGAAGGAACAACCTCATCACCTGACGAGGAAGGAACAACCGCATCACCTGACGAGGAAGCAACAACCGCATCACCTGACGAGGAGGGAACAACATCATCACCTGACGATGAGGGAACAACCGCATCACCTGACGAAGAAGTTACAACTTCATCGCCTGACGAGGAAGGTACAACTTCATCACCTGACGAGGAAGGAGCAACCGCATCACCTGACGAGGCGGGAACAACATCATCACCTCACGATGAGGGAACAACCGCATCACCTGACGAGGAAGGAACAACCACATCACCTGACGAGGAAGCAACAACTGCATCATCTGACGAGGATGGAACCACTGCATCACCTGACGAGGAAGGAACAACCACATCACCTGATGAGGGAGGAATAACTTCATCGCCTGACGAGGAAGCAACAACCGCATCACCTGACGAGGAGGGAACAATCGCATCATCTGACGATGAGAGAACAACCGCATCACCTGACGTGGAGGGAACAACTGCATCACCTGACGAGGAAGGAACAACCTCATCAACTGACGGGGAAGGAACAACCCCATCACCTGACCAGGAAGGAACAACCGCATCACCTGACAAGGAAGGAACCACTTCATCACCTGAGGAGGAAGGAACGACCTCATCACCTGACGAGGAAGGAACAACCGTGTCACCTGACGAGGAAGAAACAACTTCATCACCTGACAAGAAAGGAACAACCGCATCACCTGACGAGGAAGGAACAACTTCATCACCTGACAAGAAAGGAACAACCGCATCACCTGACGAGGAAGGAACAACCTTATCACCTGACGAGGAAGGAACAACCGCATCACCTGACGAGGAAGGGACAACTTCATCACCTGACAAGGAAGGAACAACCGCATCACCTGACGAGGAAGGGACAACTTCATCACCTGACGAGGAAGAAACAACTTCATCACTTGACAAGAAAGGAACAACCGCATCACCTGACGAGGAAGGAACAACTTCATCACCTGACAAGAAAGGAACAACCGCATCACCTGACGAGGAAGGAACAACCGCATCACCTGACGAGGAAGGGACAACTTCATCACCTGACAAAGAAGGAACAACCGCATCACCTGACGAGGAAGGGACAACTTCATCACCTGACGAGGAAGGAACAACTTCATCACCTGACAAGGAAGGAACAACCGCATCACCTGACGAGGAAGGGACAACTTCATCACCTGACGAGGAAGGAACAACTTCATCACCTGACAAGGAAGGAACAACCGCATCACCTGACGAGGAAGGAACAACTTCATCACCTGACGAGGAAGGAACAGCCTCATCACCTGACCAGGAAGGAACAACTTCATCACCTGACCAGGAAGGAACAACTGCATCACCTGACGAGGAAGGAACAACTTCATCACCTGACCAGGAAGGAACAACCTCATCACCTGACCAGGAAGGAACAACTGCATCACCTGACGAGGAAGGAACAACCTCATCACCTGACGAGGAAGGAACAACCTCATCACCTGATGAAGAAGGAACAACCGTGTCACCTGACGAGGAAGAAACAACTTCATCACCTGACAAGAAAGGAACAACCGTATCACCTGACGAGGAAAAAAAAACTTCATCACCTGACAAGAAAGGAACAACCGCATCACCTGACGAGGAAGGAACAACTTCATCACCTGACGAGGAAGGAACAACCGCATCACCTGACGAGGAAGGAACGACTTCATCACCTGACGAGGAAGGAACAACCTCATCACCTGACGAGGAAGAGACAACCGCGTCACCTGACGAGGAAGGAACAACTTCATCACCTGACAAGGAAGGAACAACCGCATCACCTGAGGAGGAAGGAACAACTTCATCACCTGACCAGGAAGGAACAACTGCATCACCTGACGTGGAAGGAACAACTGCATCACCTGACGAGGAGGCAACAACTTCATCACTTGACGAGGAAGGAACAACCTCGTCACCTGACGTTGTAGGAACAACACCTTCATTAGAAGAAAAGGTGACATCATCTACACCAACGACGCCATCTGCCGAGGTTAGCACTCAACATTAATTTTAAAGTCTTTTAAAGGCTTTATGTAAATGGTGTTAATGAGTCATTATTTAATTTTGAAGTAGAAATAGTTAATAGTCAAATTTGCAAAAGATTATATCATAAATAAGATGATACCGATTAAATGGTAGTATTTAAGGAAGTAAAATGCTCTAATGACATTTTCAAATAATTATTATAGTTGTTTTCAAACAAAACATGAGGAGAGAACATGAAAAATAACAAACTAAACCTTGTCAATTCTTGTTTTTTTTGTTCGTCAGACGAGTCCTCCGAATGCACCCAGGAATGTAAAGGTCAAGGCCACCTCCGAAACGGAGCTCGAGATAACCTGGGAACCACCAATTGAAACACGGGGAGGGATTGTGTCTTACAAAGTCAGAGTTGCTGAAGTAACGGGAGGTACTAATCTGTACAAAAAATGAATTCTATGCTTTCAATTATCAAAATAAGTCTTTGTTTAGTTCCCCACATAGTGATACCACATACTTCATCGTTTTAACGTAATATCTGTAACCACAGTAACTTCAAACCCGAACTTCCTTTCTATTTATAGGTGAATCTTTGTTTAGAATTATTGCCTCATTATTCTATGCACCTCATTTTCTACTCGAGCTGCAAAATTCAGCCCAAAGGGGCATAACAATTATAGTTTCTCTGGAAATTTGAGCCCGATATACCAGATACGTTTTGTGCAAAGAATGTATAGCTCATTAGCGCTTTTGCCACCAACCAATTTTGCAGTTTTGATAGTTGATTCTTACTTTTAAAAACATCACACGAAATAAGCTGACAATTTCATATATTATTAAGCTCTTTCAACTTTTAAGGTGGCTCCATCTCGTTATTGGTCAGTCTTCCAAATGAACTATACATGAACTTATTGCTGTCTTTCGAGAGTTTTGTTTCGCGTTGCTAGGCATGATAAATGCATACACGTAGCGTTGGCTTTCTCTTTTACAGAGAAGTCTAATTTGGCAGTCTTGTCTCGTTACCATGGCAACCACTGATTGAGTTGTTTGGGTCATGTCGTACCTCCTTTGAACGAGTTGTTTTATTGGCTCACCAAAACAATAGATGCATGACCTAAACAATGCTCCTATCCCTATAAACAATAGCTGGTACTGTTTTAGAACGTCCAATGAAAATAGAGGTTTATGAGAGGTACGACCCTACCGAGTTGTTTGGGTTGTTGTTCAAGGCTAGCAAACCCCTCGACGGATTTTCTCGGTTTTTATACGGTAAATATTCACGAGTTTTGGTGAAACAGAATAAACATTCAGTGTCATCTGACAAAGCCATAAAAAAAAAATCGGTACATAATTTACTTACCCCTGTTTTCTTTACAGTTATTGGGTTTGTGTACGTACAAAAACTGTTGTCTTTTTTGTGATCATGAACCAAGAAAATCCTACCAATTTGCCAATTTTTATAAAAATGTACTGTGTGAAACGCGCGCAATAAACGTTTAGCTACCGTAAAAACCTCTTTATTTTCGTGACGTTTAATATCAAAATGAACGAACTCACTCGCGCCATTTTCGTTCCCATGCCTCGTGCGCCAAAAAACTATATGGAGCCACCTTAAGTCAATTCGTATTTAGCACTGTGCCTTCTCTCAGTAAGTTTAAAATGCTAATGAAATAAAATATAAACGATGACGTCATCAAAGATTCGCCTGTAACGCGCACTTAGTTTCCTTTATGAAACGGGTGTATGTGACGTCACATAACCTATGGTTAGAGAACAAGACACTTTGATTAGAACTTTTCTCTTTGATCATGTTTAGAATTGGTTGTAATTGCGGAACGGACAATTTTAAGTCCCGAAACCGAGCTTACTTTCGTCGTTCAGTCACTGAGCCCTGGCACCAAGTACAGAGTTGCAGTGTATGCTGTTACCGAGTACGGAATAAGCGCTTGGTCAGATGCTGTTTACGGTGAAACCTTCAAGTCCATAAAGGCGAGAATTGAACCAACTGATTGTCCTGGAAAAAATAATACAACTAAAGAAGGTAAAGTACGAAATTGCGCTACTTTAAGGGCTGAATAACATGTCCTAAAATGAAATAACGCTAACGAACGAATGAACGAATGATGTGTAAACGATCAAAAAGCACCAACAAATGTATGAACTAGCAGTAATCACAGATCATGGAGACGCGTTCGAAGGAATTTCCGGCGGAAATGAGCCCCTGAAAAAAAACCAATCCACGAAATTAGGATTGCGTTCTTCGAACGCGATTAATGAATGAAGGAATTGATTAATACTATAAGAAGCAAGGGCTGACAACTGCGTAGAAAAAGTAACGCAACAATGGCATGATTGAGACCAAACCGAAAGTTTAAATGCAACTGTGGATAGCTATTTCGCCGTTATTGCGGCTCATCAGCACAGTGTAGCAACAATTTTTTTTTTTAATGAATTAATGCATAAATAATAACATGAATGAATGGAACAGAAACGTGAAGAATGAATGAATGAATGAATGAGGGAATGAATGAATGGATGAAAGATGAATCGTAAGAACGAAACAATAAATGGGTAAACCTTTGGTTTCTTGGAATGATTGATCAGATCGAGATGCGGTTTCCAGATTAAGACTAATTAATTTTTTTTACTTTTTTAGCAGGGAAAATGCCATCCTGTGTGAAAATAGAAAAAGAAGGCGAAATATACACATTAAACGCGAGCCACGGCCAGTGGCCCAACGACGGGTTTTGCCGCAATCTCATGACCTCCGATGCATCCGAACATGACGCCTACAGGGTGTCCGCTGACTTTTACGTTCCTGAAGTTAACGGCTCCAGTGATGTCATTTACCTTGGTATTTTCTTCAATGCTGAGGACGAGGAAAATTTCGATTTTGTTTCTTTCAGGTAAAAGTTCTTTTAGAATAGAGGACTGTAAAGGGGTCCAGAATCGAGAGATTTCCATATTAAAATGGCGTGGTTGATAGTCGGAAATTTTAAAAGGAACCCCCCTAAAAGAATACCAGGAACCTGATTTGTCGGTGTGGTTCACATTAATTTTTACCCGTAAGAGGTACAAATTCTTTCTAAGGAGTTTTTCCTATCAGCATATTTTTGTGTCTTTAATATTACACTAAAACAGGAGCCCTTGGCTCCTGCGTAAAATTTACCAGAATAACTGTAACAGTGGTCGTTTTCGATTCTAACACCGTTAGTGGTACCAAACCACGAATTTGAACCCCTGAAATGTAAGACGATCACCCCCATCACTTCTATATTCGAGTCCCCCACCCCACCCTCCACGTGTCCAGAAGCCATTTCATGTCATGTCTAGCAGGTTGCGGTTACCTTATCCAGACAGGACCTGTTCGCAAAGGCATATGACATTTCTTCTCGTGCACTATTCAACTCAATATCTCACGCGTGAGCACATACTAAACGTTTCTGATCATTCTTATTATTCTCGTAATTTAACTGTCGGAAAAGGCTACAAAATTACGACAGTCCACGTCAAACAAAATAAAAACGTCTTTTCTCAATACTAATCATGTAAAATTCCTGCCTAGCGCTATTTAATCATCTTTTTTCACGAAAAAAAACAGCCGTCTTTTTACATTTCCCAACATAAAATATATGGCAAGTTACAGATCATAAAATACGAGTTATACCACCTCACACGCAGAGTTTACTAAATACTATGTAGGGTGGTGTGGGGAGAGTGTGTATGGTGGTGTGCGCAGCGTTTTGTTACGCGACTTCTCGCCTATTTTTACGTGTAATAAAATAATAAGAGTAGTTCACAGAATTGCTATGAAAAGTTCGGCATCGTTGATTTGCATATCTTCCCCAATTATTATTTTTATTTAATCCTTATTTTTATTTTGTTGTGATTGATGTTCTCAGGTTTGGCTCAAGTGACAACTCGTGCTTCCAAACCGGTGTAATTAAGCAAGGCCGGTTAAACTGGTTTGGATCTCAAACAGGTTCCTGTCCATTTGGTCCGCCGCGCAAGGAACGATGGATACACACCGTCCTTGAGGTCCGAAACTCTGACGTCACTGTGTTTCTGAACAATGTTCACGTGACTTCCTTTAAAGCCAAACTCTCTCCCAAGGCAACTGGTGGCGTGGTACTAGCTAATAACCATGGCAACGTGATACGCTTTAAGGACTTTAGCATCACTGATTTGCCTTCACTGCCGTTTGAAATTAAGAGCTGCGCTTCACTGCAAGATAATAAAGAGTATTACTCTGTTATGAGTCAAAATGAACAGTGGTCTCAAGGGTTTTGCCGAGCTCTCGCTAAAGAGACTGTTGAGGATGACGACTCTAGTTACCAGATTTCGGTGGATTTGTTTAGCGAGGTGGACTGGAGTGGAGACAGACTCGCTTATCTGGGAATCATATTCAACGCCCGTGACATCAATAATGCTGACTTCATCTACTTTAGGTAAAGTTCGATGTCACGTAACCCTTTTCTTCGCACGGATTCAATTATGGTGACATGTAGTGTAGTTCTAACTTCTGTTAGCAAAATCCTATGGTGTGACCATTCAAATGAAACCTCTTCAGCAGTACTTTTGCATGGTACCATTTGTTATAACTTTTGAGTCTGTTGATGAAATCCTATGGTGTGACCATTCAAATGAAACCTCTTCAGCAGTACTTTTGCCTGGTACCATTTGTTTTTCAATGCTTAACAAAATGAAATTTGGTAGTAGCAGCAGCAGCAGCAGCAGCAACAGCAGCAGCAGCAGTAGTAGCAGTAGTAGTAGTAGTAGTAGTAGTAGTAGTAAATATCTGTATTTAAAGAGCGTGGCATGTAATAGCGTGGCTAATAAACGTGTGGCCCTCTAATAAAGACTATAAAAAACGAAAAAAATACTATTACAATACCAAATAAGAAATTGACAATAAAAATGCGTAAAATACAATGATAAAAATAAAAAAATTAAAAAATAACGGTTATGTAACGTAGGAGACTAAACACAATCGAGACTTGCTCGTTCTCTCATGCTTGGCGACAGCTATACTTGTATTTGCTTCGAGTTCTGATTGATTCCCTGGTTTATCCACGTCTTCTATTTTTGACAACCTATCTAATGAAATATTTTGTGAATTTTTAGACCATACTGGAAAGACCACTGTTACCAGACGGGTTACATCATGGGTGGACGCCAAATGCGAGAAGCTTCCAAAACAGGACCCTGCTCGTGCACAGTTAAAGGCGGGAAATGGTTCAACGTGCGCTTGGAGATTCGTGGTACCATAGTAACCGTCATCATGAACGATATACCCACAACAACTTTCAAATCGCATTACCCCGCGAGCAGCAAGGGCAGCGGTATTCTTGTTACAGGCGGTTGCCGGAAGTCGATCCGTTTTAGGAGTCTTACGATGTCGACACTTCCGCAACTTCCTTTTGTCGCCAAAAATTGTCAGAACGCAAGGGTTTCTGGGGATGTTTATAAGCTGATGGCGTTCAGTGGAATAGAAGACTCCACACTTCCGGGAATTTGTCGCGCCTTGTTTCCGAAGATTATTGTCGGCAACAGCTACGTCATAAGTGTTAAAATCCATACTCATGGGAGTTTGCTGGGCGGGAAGTATGGCGTCATATTCAACGTAAAGAATCCTGACAGCTTCGAGTTCGTATATTTCAGGTGAGTTGGTAATATGAAACTTTTTAACCATGGCTAAATGGAGATAAAAGTTGAAAACTGCCGGCAACTTTTGTGACCTCATTGGGCCATCCTTGCACAGTGCACCTGCATTTAGTTGCAATGACTTACGACCACTTACGTCCCAATAATAAACACTAAATGACTGGTTCGGAGGGAAACAGTGAATTTTCGTCTCGGGAAACATCGAGATTTAAGGGAAACAAAATTCACGGTTTCCCAAGGGATCAGTCATTAAGTGATTTGTTATATAGCGACACAAAAAAAAAACACAACACAAGACAGTTTGAAAAACGCGCCGAGCACTCGAGGTAAACATCAATCGCATCATAATCACGCCACCTTTTGTCACGGTCTGATCACGTGCGCTAGCGGTTAACAGTGCACTGTTACCCTCTGACGTCAAAAATGTTGCCCGCTCTCGCAAATGTTGCCTTCATGGACGTTTGGCGGGAAACAGTTTGTTTGTTAGATGTCATGTGACCATGAATCAACCAATAAACGCGCGCGTTGTATCGAGAAAAACACCAGCTATGTAACAACATCTGTTACCATTCGTTCCCAGGCCTCACGAACGGGACAAATGCGTGCAAGCTGGATACCTCAAAGGCGACAAAGTCAAAGAATACTCAAACCATAAATCCCTGTCATGCGCATATGGATTTTTGAGGAGCGGAAGTTGGTACGATGTCCGTGTCAAGGTGAGCGGAAGTGAGGTCAAGGTCCTTATCGATGATGTAGAAGTGGCTGTCTTCAAGAGTCAGTTTGAACTGAACGGGCGCGGAGGAGTCATGGTGGCCAGCGGTTTTAAGAGAAAAATCAGCTTCAAAGACTATCGTATTATAATCAAGTAAAAACGTATATACGTTTAAATGGTCGCAGGATAATGTAGACTCAATTTCAAGGAATGCCATGCAATTTTTCGTATCTATAATGGACGCTTACTGAGAGAAACGTCACTCCACTCTATAGTATAAGGAATTTCGCGTTATGGAGGTCACAGATATAATGAAAAGGCCTTAAATGAATAAGGTCAAAGCTCTCTGAGCAGACACTCTCGAAACCGGGCAGTATTACTTAGCGCCGCTTTGACAAAACCTTCGGTTTCACTTCTCCTTTTATGAGGATCATTCCCGTTAGGTGCCAGCTCCAGTCACAGACACTTCCTGCTTTCCAAAGGTATCCCGAGGGTGTCCCGAGGGTGTCTGCTTACGGGAACTTCGACTTTATAATAAGAATATTTTTTCCGCAATTTTAAATTTTCTGTTAGATTATAAAGCGGTAGAGTTGACAAGCATTTGTATTCTTCAGCTGTTATTTTGTCCGTTGTCATTATTACAGTTAATTCTCGCCCTATCCACCTTGCTATTAGGCGAACATCACTCCTGGCTGGTTCCGGTTAAATTTCACTTAAGGTGGACACCTCTCTAAGACGGATATCAATTATATATTAGCTGGTTTTGGCCAAAATTTTTCTGTAACTAAACTCGCTATAAGCTAAGGTGGACACCTCTCTAAGACAGACAGCTAGTCTAGAGCTGTTCCCGAGGGTGTCCGTCTTGTCTGAAATTTTAACCGGTAATCGACAAGCACATTTATTTTTTACCGTCAGTCGTAAGTGTTAGACCTTCATATCCTTGTCCATCAAAGATCCAAAATAAAGGGCAGAGATTTAACTGTCACCACCAGAATGCTACGTTTTGTAGCATTTTGTTTGACAACTGCCAAAGCCTAATCCAAATCGACCCTTCTATTACGGACAAAGATTAATAAAGATTGAATTGGTAAAAAATACTTCCACTGTTTCTCTTTCGATCCATTAAGGGCACCATGTACCAACTCGGTTACCTGAATTTAACTACAACAACTGGAGTTGACTGTGAGGTTGTATTTTTTAAGAAAATATGTAAAACGTTTGCTGCTGTCCGACATTAGTTATGCGTATGTGAAGATCAGCTATTGCTAGTTTTGACCTTATACTTTTTAATCTGCTGTCAATTATTTATCCCGCTTTTCCTAATATTTTTTGTAAACTTTTTATTTATGTGGGGTTCCAACGAAAACCACTTAAAGTGACGTGGGCTCCCTGTTTTAAAAGGATCTTTCATGTACCACGCTTTATTTATCGCCATACTGTCTTATATTTTAGTGAAAACAGTTTTTTGCGCTTACTAATAGGTAATTGTTAAGACAGTATGGCGATAAATCAAGCGTATATGGCCTCCGAGCTTGGCCTCCAAGCAAGCTCTCTCAGGGATAGAGAGCAAAGCTGTGGAAAAAGCTCTCCACTCCTCACCCCCAATATAGCTTATTCGTTGGCTGGCTAAAAGAGCGGTTTTCAATTGAGTGTCGAAATCATTTTCGCGATTACTTTGGTCCTGCATTGCCACGCGTTGTGATTGGCTAAAATATTTTGCGCCACTTTCTCCGTCAACTTGGTCGCACTCCGTCAACTCCGTCGCACTCCGTCAACTTGGTCGCACGCGTTTTCCCGCGATTGGCGCCGGCTACATGCATTGTTTCGAGTTCTGATTGGTTCATTGGATTGTCTGTGTATGTTGTGATTGGCTAAAGTAATTACTTTGGTTTGGGTTTTTCGACACTCGATTGAAAACCACCCTATGCTATAATAAAAGTTCCAAGGTACTAAACTAAAGACAAAAATAAATCATATTATATGCTAATGAAAGCAAGACTCCAGGCTTTAAACTGTTTATAAACTGTTTATAAGGAATGCATTTTATGTTTCAATAATCACAATTCAACAGTAACAGCAACAATAATCTTATTCGCAATTATCTACCCAAAACGAGACGTTATGCAATATATACATTTTGAAAACGTCTGAATAAAACAGCGCTGAAAATTATGTCAATTGATTCCAAAAGCAATAATTCCGCGGGTAAACACCCAACCTCGTTCCCAGGGTATTTCATCTCTCCTCCCCCCGCCCCCCCTCCCCCCCCCCCTTCTCCCTCGCTCCAGGGGACGGGATTGGTAAATACCGGGGCATCCGACCTATTTGTAAGATCGTGAGGAAATTTCTTAACCCACGAATACAGGTCATACAGCAATGCAGCCCAACGGAGCGATGGGAGGTGACTGCATTCATAGGCGAAGAAATTCCTAGTCAACAAGTTATTTCTCCTAGGGGTAGTCGAGCGAGTCAAACACGCGTGCAGACACATGTGCACTTGTATGAAATGGGAGGCTATTCGGCTTATAATTTCTCCGATGTGTGGGTAAATTTAGTGGTCAAATTAGCTTTTCTGATTGAGGCCTCAAGAAGCATAAACTTCCTCACCTTCCTTGCGAACTGAGGGCCTGGTCGCATTAAGGCTGGTTCTCATATAATCGTCCCGGTCGTCTCGAACGTCAATAGTGCAGTCGTAAACTGTGTCCGACAACATGTTTTGGGCAATAATACTGCATTGTGGGGTAGATTTGGGGCGCTTTCATCTCCTCAGTCGTCCCGGTCGCCTGAGAGTAGTTCTCATATTATCGTCCCTGATTATTCACGATCGTCCCAGTCGTCCGGATAGAACACAGTTCTATCCAAGCGACCGCGATCGTCCCAGTCGTCCGGGTCGTTTGCGGTCGTCCCGGGTCGTCTCAGAAGTGTTCTCATATAATCGTCCCGGTCGTCCGTGTACTTTTGAAACGACTCGGACGACCGGGACGATTATATGAGAACCAGCCTTTACAGTCAAAAACAAAAAATCGGCCGCCCGTGCAAAAATCGAGGAAAACAACAGAAACCGCTCCGATGGGGCACGCTTTTATGTCATTTTGCACGGGCTAATTTTGGTTTTTGACTGCAGTGTGACCAGGCCCTAAAGCAACTACGACGGAGACGGCAGCGAGAACGGCACAAAACAATAGGTTTAATGACCGAAAACAATGCCTCTGCACGTGCGTTTTTAGTTTTGGTACATTTTTTTGCCTTTCCCGCAAAATAACAACATCAAATGATCAAATCTTAAATCTTTGTGGAGAACGTGAACACACGATGGTTACTCTAGTTGAACTGGAAAGGCTTCCCTGCAAATTCAGCTCCTGGACAATTAAGTCACATTAGCCGGACAAACTTAACAAATTGGAATTATTGCAAAGTAGTTTTAATAGAGCGCGAATTATTTTTTTCAAGTAATATTTCGTTTGGCGTTGTCGTCGGGGTTGTTTAGCTCTATTTCTCTGGACGAACAGGTAAGCAATTTTGAAACTTTTTATAGTATTTTCTTTCCAAGGTTATCACATTTCTCCACTATCAAAGTCATGTCGATGACAGATTCTGCTAAACCGTGCCCACTGTCTCTCAGCCTCACCTGATCTATTTGCTGTAGAATTTGATAACCTGAAAATGATCTTCTTGAAACTGAATTACCCTGAGACGCTCATTAATTCCACCATAACTGGATTAATTCATCGAGTCCCAAAATCAAGATTAAGTTCGTGATGGCCAAGCAAATTCACGTGCGGTTTATTCTGCCGTTTAAAGATCAAAGATCAGCTGACGTTGCGCGAAGACAGCTTTCCGATGTTGGAAAGAAAATAAACAGCGATCTACGCCCAGTGTTTACAAGCAGGAAAATCGCTGATCAGATCAAAGTAGCAGCCAAGCCAAACCACCGTTAATAGATGAACAATGCGTTGTTTACGAATCTAGATGTGGATTATGTAGGTTATACACGTCGACACCTTTTTCAGCGCATTGAGGAACACAAGTACTCTGCTATTGGAAAACACTAACGCAACGCTCACAATCAGAGGAATAAAGATCTTCAGGAACAATTCACCATTCTCAAGAAACGCCGTGGGAAGCTTATGGAATTCTGTTAAGAATTAAAATTTGCCAAATTCTCTTTATCAAAGACAAGAAACCTAAACGGAACACGCATTCTGACTCAATCACAGCAAAACTATTTCCCTAATTAACACCATCTACATTATCAGTGAGTCATCGAAAAGTCATTCGAAACTACTATCTCTAATTTGTATTCGTAATTGTTTATCCAAAACCTCGGTTATTAAAATCCAAGTTGTAAACTTCGAAATTCCCAACTCGGATTTTTGCATGCTGTGAAAATCCGAGTTGTAAATTTTGAAATTACCCAACTCGGATTTCTGCAGTGAAAATCCGAGTTGTAGATTTTGAAAATACACAACTCGGATTTTTGCAGTAAAAATTTGAAATTACACAACTCGGATTTTTGCATGCTGTGAAAATCCGAGTTGTAAATTTTGAAATTACACAACTCGGATTTTTCAGTGCAGTGAAAATCCGCGTTGTAAATTTTGAAATTAAACAACTCGGAAATTTGCAGTGAAAATCCAAGTTGTTAATTTTGAAATTACACAACTCGGATTTTTACAGTGAAAATCCGAGTTTCAAATGTAAATTCCAAAAAGGATATATTGATGTCCTACATGAGCCACCCTATAAATGGCAAATTATATAAAACACAAAACTTGCCGGAACAATAAGCGGCGAACAGAATATCAAACGGTCTTATCCATCCATGAACGCCTTGCATTGTCCTGAAAACTTGTACGCTGAAAGTCTTCCCTCGTCTTCTCAAGTCAACACACGGACAAAATTTTCCGCCATCTTTAAATCAAGAGCGAGATCACGAGGTCACGTGTCAACCAATCAGACCAGTTTAAAAATTTAAAAAATTCGTGCATAAATTTGCACGCACTAATGTGGCACGAGAAATGAGAAAATGATTGCGTAACACATATTCGACTTCACCTCTACCGGTGGCTTTGTTTCAAGTCACTCCCAGAGTCAATTATGGAGACATAATTTAAACTTTTGAGCCTGTCGACGAAGTCCTTTGGTGTACCATTCAAATGAAACCTCTTTTTCTTTTCTTTTTTTTTACAAAATAAAATTTGGAGTTTTCCTTTCGATTTTTCACATTTTTATCTTAGACACTCTTGGGAATTAAAAGGTTAAAAGTGAGCTCTTGTTTTTAATATAAAAACTAGAATAGACCGCTAGCGGTCCCTCTCTGCAGGATAGTCGAACCGGCGAGCAAATATGCGATCGGCGATCGACTGAGCGATCGAAAGTGGTTTCCTCTCGGCTCGCCGAACTTGTTCTCGTCATCAGCTTGCCCGCTCGATTGCCCGAAAAGGGACAGCGGGCAGTCTAAATTAGAAATGAAAAGCGTTCTTAATTAGTGTAAGAAAGTAAAGTAAATAATAGATTTCAATTTCCTTTTTTGGAAACTGTCTGATCGGCATGGTGACAGGATCGCTTCGCTGACAATGTTATGGTAAACTGGAACAAAAGCGGTTACTGATCACTTTAAAACATTGCAAAAATGACCTGCAGGGTGACGATTCTTGATTTTATAGCGGTTTTAGTTTTTTCCTTTTTAACTGGGATGTGTTTGTATTTTCTTCAAAGTAACGAGACAGGTAAGCAGGCAGTTTTAAAGTAAGACATAATTGGGGTAAAGTACATGGAAGGAAACTTAACTTTTCACCTCATGAATACATCATGTTTTGAACTCAAAACGAAACTTACTTTCATACTTTTATTTTCAGTAAAATCGGTCTTTCCTGATTCGTAAATTATGACGGGATCATTTTGGGGCCACTATGAAAATACTGGGAATCATTTTGATCTATCGAGTTTCAGTAATCGATATGTAAGACTTAGGGACATCACTATACGAGAATTGGAAACCACTAGACGAGAATAGCAATCACGAGAATGATAGGAGAATAATAAATCATTATTCGAGAATAGGAATCATCATTCGAAAAAAAGAGTGATGAGAGATATTCACACTACATATCGAGGTTCAGAAATTAGTCAGCCGGCTCACAAGTATATGGTAGTAGAGATTTTATAATAATCTTTTCTCGCATTTCATTTTACTTTGTAGTTCAAATAACACATGGGCATACAAACATCCCTAATGTTTTTTTCTAGTTTTCGCGAGGTTTTAGCCTCTCCTACTGGCCCCGGTTGTTGAAAAGTTGGATAGCGCTATCCACCGGATAAATCACTATCCAGTGGATAATTATTAACAAAATCCATTGTGTTATCCATTGGCCGGATAGTGATTTATCCGGTGGATAGTGCTTTCCACCTTACAAAACGAAGGTATAAATTTCTAAAATGTATGCTCTCCAAACCAACATCACGCTTATGATATTTTAATGAGTTCGAGAATGTTTGAGAAAACGTGTTAAAAGATGTTATTTAAGAAGGTGCAAGTTAAGGCCCCGTCCACACGTATCCGGATATTTTTGAATCCGCAACTTTTTTGTTGCGGATTGGCCTTCCGTCCACACGTATCTGGCGAATTCGGGCAAACATATACGATTCGAATACGCTACGTGTGGACGCGAATATTTTCTAATCCGTGACAAAAAAGTTGCGGATTCAAAAATATCCGGATACGTGTGGACGGGGCCTAAGTATTTTCTTGAAATCCACACCAAATTTCAACCTGCAAGCCACAATGACATAATTCGACATATTGGCATATACAAAATGGCATATTTCATAGCAGAAAGCAAAACACACCTTTAATCACAAAAAAAAATTCTAAAATTCTAAATCCATTTTTAGACGGCGGAGCCCAAAAACTATTCTTAGTTTGCACATGACGTGATAAAAAACATTTTCACTAAAAATGTCTAATACTCGTTCGCGTATAACTCTTGAACGAAATGCTTTGGAGCTTTCGCCCAAAAGCTAGTTTTAATCTCTTTACAATTCCAGAAACATTCAGTTGGGATCGAAATCTGTTTTTTAATGCTTCTGAATTTTGATATGACGTAAGTCAAGAATGCTCATTTTATAGGGGGGGGGGGGGGGGAACCCCCTTCCCCCAGGAACTGACCGTAATGGCTTTACGACAGCGTTCTGAAGTTTTTTCTTTGCTCCTGTAGGACTACCTGGAAAATTGAAGTCAGGCTCACGTGAAAATTTATCATCCATGGAAATACAAGTGCGCACGCGAAGAAAATTGGTTCGAGATTACTGCAAAAGACACCAGAGAAACGACTCGATTTTTGGAAAAGACCTTCGCTACCACCTTGTGTTTCACAGCAAGAAGATCATTTACTGTTTCGCTCCAAAAGTTGCAAGTAGAGAATGGAAAAGGGTTTTGTCTGTTTTAAATAAAGATAATGAAACTTATAGCAAGATAGATGAGGTCAAATTCGATCGCCTTAATCAGTACACTCTTAAAGATGTACAAGAAATGCTTGAAAACTATTTCACGTTTCTGTTTGTTCGCCATCCACTTGAACGCTTTCTTTCAGCTTACAAAGATAAATTTCTGAGAAACAACACGGTGTTTCACCGGGCGATCGGTAGAAAAATTATCAAAAGATTCAGACCTAACGCGACAGAATACGCCCTCGAGACTGGCAGCGGCGTGACATTTTCGGAATTCACGAATTATGTGGTAACAACACGTCATCTGGATGAACATTGGCGACCACTTGACAGCCTTTGCCATCCCTGTGGCATCGAATACGATTTCATTGGACATTACGAAGACCTTGCACAGGATGCCCCATATTTGGTAAAGAAGGCGGGAATTGACGACCACGTTACTTTCCCAGCATTCCGCACGTCTAGCACAACCGCTGAACTTATGCATTACTTTTTGCAGATTCCTAAGCTGATAATTTTGGAATTAGCAAAGCTTTATGAAAGTGACTTTGAAATGTTTGGGTTTCCTTTTCCTGGACAATTGGAAAAGCTACTGAGTTCCGCTAGTAGCTAATTATAATTTCAGGGCATTCCAAACCTTAATGGGAAAATTACTGGAGTGTGTAACAAGGGACAAAGTGTTCTTTACAGAAGAGAAACATAACAAAATATATTTCGCTTAGTATAGAACAACTTAAAACTAAGCAATGTAAACAAGATCTTGTGGAATCATTTCCCGAGGTCCTCGCAATCATGATTCTAATTCTAATTGTGTGATCTGCAAAAGGTATAACCCATCACAGCAGATGTATAAATGTGCATGTGTTAGTGTTAAAATGTGAGACAAAGTGCGAGTGCTAAATAAATATTAATAGTAATAAAAAAGTTCGGGGGTCAGTGTTTTTAAACATGGCACGTGACAGTCATTTTGAAAGCTTCCACTGACTGCTCTTCAATGGGTGGCCTGATCTAAAGGATCCAGCATCGCAAACCATGCTTGGTCGAACAATCACTATTGACTTTAAAAATACACTTATTATTGATAAAGGCGATTATCACTTTTACATTCGGACCTTTTTTCATCATTCGTTAAAGGCTGCATATTGGTAGCCGAAAGCTCAGTTTTGAAATAATTTTTAACCAGAGTTTTTTTTTAAGATTATACTATGATATATGGCGCATAAAATAAACTTTATGCTTTTTAAAGGTACGGACAGCTAGATAATTCACCGGTCTCTGTCATACGGCAAATGAAATAACGGTTGGCTGCGATTTCTTTTCTGTTCGGATCCAATAATCTTCCCAGTGATCACCGTATGCGCGCCCGTTTTGGTTGTTGTTGTTGCTGTTTTCAGGTATTAAAATATAGATGGCTGCATCACGGTGTTCCTTTGTTTGCTTTATCTTTGCTGGATCTCACGACAGTACTTATAGAGCGTATGCACTCACGTGGCAAGCAGCTATGCAAATTTATTGGAACAAAAGAAAGTGTTAACATAAGAAAAGCGTTCAAATCCCACAGGATTGTTTTGGTACACCAACATGGCCGCCGTTCTATTGTTTTGGTACACCAATATGGCCGCCGTGACGTCATGTGCATACGCTCTATACTTCTCTCGTGTTTTTAAAATTCCGGCGTAACTCGGTCGCGTTTGTTATTTTCCACTTAGCTCGGTTTTCTTTGTTCTTTTCAGGGGAATATATCACATAACCCCTTTCATTACAGTGTCTGAAAAGCTGGATACGGCTTTGATTGTAACATGGGAGAGGCGGGGCTGAAAACAATAGCTGATAACAATAGAAAAACAAAGGATTATATATTCCCCTCGTCATATTCCTCTCAACATATTACCCCCAACATATTCCCCTCGACATATTCCCTTCGACATATTCCCCTCGCCTTAGTCCCCTTGACTTATCCCCCTCATAATAGAATAACACAAACGGGAAGACAAAATAGGGCATAACAAGGAAAACACTCTAGCATCGGTCAATATTTTTTGTTTACAAAAAGACTTCATCAATCATATTCCTACGTAATTAACTTGCCGGTCGCGACCAAAGAGCGAAATGTTAATAACATTATTCGATGGTATCGTACCTTGATTCAGGTTTCAGGTCTTCAGTAATGTATGACGCCTCGTATTACGCTTGAACCTGAATATGTTTCCGCCGCTTCCCCTTGGAAAACACACCGCAACCACTCCATTGATCTTCGAAAGATGAAGGCGGGTAGTTGGACCATGGCGAGACCACGAGTACTGTTCATTCATTTTCTTCTCTCTCCCTCTCTCCTTATACTCATAACGAAGCAACGTGCTCAATGCAAATCCTTATACTCATAACGAAGCAACGTATACTCATAACGAACGTATACTCATAACGAAGCAACGTGCTCAATGCAAATTTGGCAAAGCAAAACATGTTTACCGTCTCGCTTCGTAATGTGCCGTGATCCCATTGCGGCCTTGCGGAATCACGCGTTTTTGCATTCGAATTGAACGGAATGTTACTCTCCGAAAAATTAATAGTTTCTTTGTTTTAGAAAAGCTCACATGGTGGAAAATAAGCATGTTATTGACCAGTCCCTCGGGAATATGTGATATATTCCCCTCGTGGCGCGAGGGGAATATATCACATATCCCCTCGCTCCTAGGCCAGTTGCATAAAACTTAACGCCAGACGTAACAGCTAACGTCAGACGTTCAGCCCAGTCAAAGTTACTATTTTAACGTCAGACGTTAGCAGTTAGGTCCGACGTTAAGTTTTATGCAACTTGGCCCCTGGTCAATAACCCTTACTTAATACCTTAGCGTCTCTTCCACGTGATAGCGCATGTACAGATTACATAAGATGAAGGGGGCACAGTCGATGAAAGACAAACAGAGACTCAACGTTACATGCTATAAAGTTTAAATATAGAGGAGCAACAATCATGTCATTTCGAAACGTTTATTGGTTTATAATTCGTTACGTTGTGCTTATCGTTTAATTAGTGTTAGTTTTAAAGTGAGGTAAACAGCCTGCAATCCTGTCGTGTGAAGGATGTGAATTAATCTTTTTACAGTAATCTATCCCACACACAAACTTACACAAGTTTTAGCGCGGTTTTTAGTTGAGTGTCGTACCCGCAATGTAATCACCCTGGCCAATCACAACCCAAGACAACCCAACGAACCTATCAGAATGCGAAGCAAATACATGTAGCGGGCGCCAAGCGCGGGAAAACGCGCGCAGGCAAGTCACGATTGCAGGTGCCACCTCTAATTTTATTGGCCCTGGGTATCACGAAGCTCTATTGTTTCAGGGCTAGGGTCCATTCTTCTGTTGTTTGTTCTGTTGTTTTCTCAGGCAATCCTGTGAGGCGTTCTGAGAGCTTCGTGCCCGCCCCACGATTGGTTTTACTTCTGATTGGTTGAGAAAGTGGCGCGAGATTTTTTAGCCAATCGCAAAGCGTAACAATGCAAAACCAAGGCAATCGCAAAATTACTTTCGACGCTCAATAGGCCATTTGCACGATGACGTCATTTGACTACTACTACCAGAATTCATTTGCTTTTTCCTTTCTTATTTAAATAATTAGGTACAGCGCAACACAATTCTGTTTATACATCAGACCAGGAGCCTATTACTCAGACCTCAGATCTCGAACCAACAACGGTAACAACAGTTCAGATTGAAAATTGTAGTTTGGGTCGGCCTGGAGTTTTTGTAAAATGTACGATATAAAACAATAGGAATCAGTTAGGAATACGCGGACTTAAACACTACGGAAACGGGTGTGTTCGTGTCCGTGATCGGAAACCCTACGGAAACGCGTAGAGAATGAATAAATTTCTTGTTACGTGTTTCCCGTTGTATCCGCGTCGCGGAAACCCGACTGAAACTCAAAGTTTCATGTTTCCGTAACATTTCCGAGTTACGGAAACTCCTTATTTCACCCTGTGAATTTTGTAATCCCAGTGCGGTTTAAATAACAATAGCTATAATTTGCACTACAAAACAAAAAACTGAAGGATTCTGGTAGTAGTAGTCAAATGACGTCATCGTGCAAATGGCCTATAGACCTCTTTAGCTTGCATGTTTTGTTTTCCCAATGAAGATCATGCGATGTTGCCCTAGAGAACTGTTTCTTTTTAATTTTGTTTTCTTCACGTGCACATGTATGCATAATTCATGAAAAGACAAAGGACAAATTCCATTGAGAACATCACATGACCCACATTGGGAAAACAAAACATACAAGCTAAAGAGGTCCATTGAAAACCACTCTGAAAACACGCTTTTTACATGGTAACGAGGGCAAATAATTTTTTTTTAAGCCATCTTAATTTTTTTCAGTTTTCCAACAACCAAAGTTCAATCACCTCGGATTCTGACCTTTTCAATACCAATCACATTATATTATTCGGTGCCGAAAAAAAAAATTAGGGCATTGAAAAGTCGAGTAGTGAATATATTTCTTATAAATAATTCATAAAGAAAATACAAAAGAAATTAAAATTTTATGAAGGTTTGTAAATCCTGAAACAGAACAGCTATATTAGGGCCATTTATACGACAGAAAATAAGACGCGTCTTATCTAAGACGCGACTTAAATAAGACGCGAACCGATCGTATAAACAGTACAAAATAAGCATTCGTGTCTTATTTTAGACGCGACGTAAATAAGACGCGTCTTATCTTAGAACAGGGTTTTCAGCTGTTCTTATTTTGTCCGCGTCTTAAATAAGACGTGAACTTCCTCGTAGAAATGCTTTCGCGTCCTAAATAAGACGTGAACAACAAGTGCGCCGTATCAAAAATAAGACGAGAACCATTTATACGTGATCTTCGCGTCTTACGTTGGACGCAAACGTATAAATGGTACACTTCGCATCTTATTTAAGTCGCGTCTTAGGTAAGACGCGTCTTATTTTCTCCCATATAAATGGCCCTATTGTATCATTGATACAGAATAGGAATGCTAATAAGCTTAATCGCTATTGTTCTTTTATACAGAGAACAGTTTTCAATTGAGTGTGGAAAGTAAAGCGAGTTCGGAGTTTGAAGAATAGGTTCAGTGGGCATGCGTTTTTATCGCGAGATTATTCTCTTCTTTTGTTATTTAAAATAGTTGAATTTGAATTCTATTGTATTTTTTGATTAATGCTTGTTTTTATCCCGAAGCGCGCACGTGTTTAGAAATCTGAATTAGCTTATTCTACGCTTTGTGATTGGCTAAAAAATCTCGCGCCACTCTCGACCAATCAAAAGTAAAACCAAAACCAGTCGTGACTCGTGACTCGTGACTTGCTCGCACGGGTTTTCCCTCGCTTGGCGCCGCCGACATGTAATTGCTTCAAGCCCTGATTGGTTTATTGGATATTGGATTGTTTACGACTGCTGAGATTGGTCAGAGGTTTTGGTTTTACGACACTCAATTGAAAACTGCTCTAATGTGCAATTTATATGAGAACACAAGACGTGACTTGCTCGCACGCGTTTTCCCGCGCTTGGCGCCGCCGACGATATGTGTTGCTTCGAGCTCTGATTGGTTCACTGGATTGTTAACGACTGCTGTGATTGTCAGACTAATTACTTTGGTTTTGGTTTTACGACACTCAATTGAAAACTGCTGTAATATACAATATTCGTAGCAGAAATATCCTTCTCAAACTCATTAATAATTCATGAGGAAAATAACAAGAACATTAATGTTTAATGAGTGTTTGGAAATCAGTTGAAATACTCCTCAATTTTTGCATCCTTAATTTCTCCTTCTAAAATCATTTTGTTTGAGTAATAATATCAAACATGAGACACAGTATTTCATCAGATTTTCAAACACCTTGAAGTGGGTTAAAAAAACTCAGCTACGCCTCGTTTTTCAACCCGTTTCGCGGTGTTTGGAAATCTGATGAAACACTGTCTCATGTTTGATATATTACAAACAGTTCTGCCTCTCATTTTGTTTTGAACGTCGCGTTAGTGAGTTAATTAATTAAAGGGCCGGGTCGCACTAGAGCGAATTTTCGTACCTTCAAAATGTTTGGCATAACAATTTTTTGGAAAAAAATCTAGGTTCCAAATTTTGGCGTGGGTCGTATAAATCAAAATTTTCATTTTATAAACTCTAAGAAATGAAACAAAATGTTTTCTCTTGCACTTTCAGCGATATCTGGGAACCAGAAAGATGGCTGATGGATGACTAATGATAAATGTTTAAATACACCAAATTGCCTCCTTTGCCTAACTTTGGTCACCTCCGAGGCAGCCCTTCGGCTTCTTTGAAGATTTGCGGAATTTTGTCAATTGCAAATTCTGAAAATTGGAAAGTTTTTCAAACTTGGGTCTCACATCATTTTACATTATATGTTGACAGATTGATTACTTAATAAAACAAATTTGCTCTTGTTCAACCCAGGAGTTATGGAGATTTTAATTTACAAAATGCTAATTAGATTACGATCACAAAGGCGGCGACGCAAATTTCCCTTTCGTAAACCGTCGATGTCATTTGAGCGACATTAGAAATATTTTACCAGTCATAAAACAAATTTTGTATCAGAAAAGGAAAAATAAAATTTACCACTTTGAATCGAACCGGGAACTTCTTGCATGATAGAGTCATTTTCTTTAAACCGTGAAATAGTTACTAGCTAGAAGGCACTAGTAGGCACGATTAGACACTAATTCCATTGTTTTCTTCTGTTTAGTTTTAACTAATTTTGGTTTACTTTGATTAATTGCTAGATTCTTTTTCACGGTGTAAGGAAAATCACTCTAGCATCTCTCCTTCATCACTACAAAAGGTGCTTTTCTTAATGATACATCTATAACGGGTGACCCCATCCCTATTTTTAACCTAATCGCGAATCTACCTTAGGTCTAATAATCGCTTTATCTGGCCCCAATTTTATCTAAAAATAATAGTCTACTTTCGTCCTTATCCATGTATAAACCAGAGAGAAATGGCTTCGACCGTTACAAAAGGCTTTTGGGTTACTAATGAATGCAAATGATGGTATCGACCGTTTACAAAAGGGAAATCGGCGCCGGCGCCGGCGACATGTATTTCCTTCGAGTTCTGATTGGTTCATTGGAATGTCTGTGCTTGTTGTGATTGGCCACAGCGATAACTTTGGTTTTGGTTTTAGGACAAAAGGAGACGTGAAAAGTCTCTCGACTAGACATGTACAATCTCCATTCTTCCTTCCGTTCTAAAAGTTAAGCAAACGGGTGCAAATATATTCTTGTTGTTTCAAATACGTGACATGCTGATCCGATGAATGAAACTTCAGCTGGAACGTGGCCTCCTGTAAAAAAAAAAACAAGAAATAAGATTTTAATAAGACTAATAAAACTGTAAGGCTAAACTGTAGAATACCCGGCCACTTATTTGCGTGTCATTGAATATGAATGGTTTCTTTTGTTTTCATATGCCTTGTTCTTCAAAACGTTTAGGGATATGAAAATAAGTGGCCGGGTATTCTAAAATCGCTCCAACTATAAGAATCTGTCGATAAACTTCCTCCAAGATACAATACGTGCAACGCGTCATGGTTTGCGAAAACTATCATGGTTTCAAGACCGTGGACAATTCAAAGGCCCGGTTCAGACGCCGTACTTCACATGAGCCGAATCGAATTCAATGAATTAAGTTCATGTGAAGTACGGCGTCTGAATCAATTCAGAACGGCCGATCTAATTCGGGTCGGCTCAGCAATTTTTCCCGCCTGGCTCAGCCGGGAATAACGGCTGTTGACCCGCTTTGATTCAGACGCCGTACTTCACATGAGCCGAATCGAATCGAGTTCGGCGTCTGAATCAATTCAGCCGGGATTAATTAATTTGGGTCGGTCTAAATTCGAATTCGATTCGGCTCATGTGAAGTACGGCGTCTGAACCTGGCCTAAAATGCTGGTTCACACGAGCGACCCAAACGTAAAAACAAGCGCAAACACACACACTACGCGCGTGTGAACTACCATAACGCAAGCGCGAGCGCCGCCGCAAGGAAGAAAACGTTGCTTTAAATAATCTTTCTTGCAGCAAGCGCAAGTCGAATGGCTTGTGGGTCAACATTGCCTAATCTGTGGATAGTAGATAATGAAATGGACAAAACCAATTAATACAGCATTTTTCAATTGCAACTGTAGTAAAACCAAAATCAAATTGACTCCCACTCTGGCAAATTACCACAGACGTCGCCGGACAATCCAGTGAACCGATCACAACTCGAGGCCTACTCACGGGACCTAAAGTAGCAATAAATCGCCGACTTTACGCGACTTAGGACGAGAGTAGACCTAACTTGTAGCAAATACATGTAGCCGGCGCCAAGCGCGGGAAAACGCGTGCAGGCAAGTCACGATTGGTTTTAGATTTACTTCTGATTGGTTGAGAAAGTGGCGCGAGATTTTTTAGCCAATCACAAAGCGTTGCAATACGAAACCATGGCAATCGCTAAATTACTTTCAACACTCAATTGAAAACCGCTCTTATTTTGCCAGTCTCACCTTAACGAATGTACACTATCAAGACATCTGCGACGCCAACGATTTCTGTGGTTAAATAAAACATGAACAGGTTAATAAAAAAAAAACGTGCTTGTAACTTTTAAAGTAGACTACGAACAGTCCTTTTTACCCAGCTTAGTCCGTCGAACAAGAAACATAACAAAAAAACATTGGCTTTCGAAAAATGGCCGTGCGAAAACCGGGGCCAGTTTTCGCGCGAAAATTTTCCGCTCGCCAATGTTTTTTCGTTTCTCGCTCGACCGACTCACCTGAGAAAGAGGGACTGTTCGTAGTCTACTTTTAAATCTGTGTGCGTGAACATTCAAGTGGTGCTCTTGATGATGCTGAACAAGGTGGTAAAGATAAAGATTAGTAAGGATAAAAGAATTTTCAGAATAACAGGGGAATGAAAATCAGCGGGTTTGTAGATATTTAAATTTTATTTAAATTTAGATCAATGCACCACTTTCATAATGACCGCCGATTTATTTATTCTTTTATATGTATGTTAATAAGCCTCACTGGCCTCGTTTTAGAATACAAATTCTTTTGAATTTTGCACACGCCAACGAGGCCAGAAAGGCTAATTAACATACATATAATGTATTTATTAATGTAACAGTGTTGAAAACCAATAAACCAATCTGTCTGTCTGTCTGTCTGTCTGTCTGTCTGTCTGTCACGAGTTATTATCACGTACAAATTTTCATCCTGGTAACAGGGTTAAAATTTTCCTTGTTATATAGCTCGAGTTTTTCTTAATACAACGCACGCGTTGATGGTTGATTCATGGTCATATGACATCTAACAAACAAACTGTTTTCCGCCAATTGTCCTAAGCGGGCAACATTTGCGAAAGCGGGAAACAATTTTGACGTCAGAGAGTAACATTGCACTGTTGCCCGCTAGCGCACGTGATCAGACCGTGACAAAAGGTGGCGTGATTATGATGCGATTGAAGTTCCACTGCTACCCTCGGGAACAGTCCGCTAATCGGGCCGTCATAATAATAATAATAATAATAATAATAATAATAATAATAATAATAATAATAATAATAATAATAATAATAATAATAATAATAATAATAATAATAATAATAAAGCCCGACTGTCGGCCAGGAAAAATGAGAGACATTAGGGATATTTATATGCTTAGCTTATAGTTTTTTTTATACGAAGAACGAGAGATATTAGAGACATCTATATGCTTAGATTATAGTTTTTAGATTTGTTGTTAAATTTAGTTTTTTTTCTATTTATTTAGTAAGTTATTTACACGTAGAATGAGAGATATTAGAGACATTTATATGCTTAGATTATAGTTTTTAGATTTGTAGATATAAGGTTTCAGTAACTTATTTATTTATTTATTTATTTATTTTTTTTTTTAAGTTTCGCTCTTGCGCACAGGTCACGCTTTGCGCCCTGTGTTGCTTTATAACACTGTGCATACAGATAGTTTTACTGCATAATAATAGTAACAATAATAATAATAATAATAATAATAATAATAATAATAATAATAATAATAAAATATTTATATAGCGCCCTATCCTAAAGTTCTAAAGCGCTTTACAGTAAGTAAAAAGAAGTTAAAAATAGTATAAATATTAAATACAATAAAAAAACAATGCAATCTAAAAAGGTAAGCATTTAAAAACTACGATAAAAATTACTGTTTAAAGCCAAACCGAAGATATAAAAAGCGGCTGGACTGTCCTACTCATGCAAATGAGCAAAATCTATTGTTCTTGCTCATTTGCATTAGATTCGGCGTGGGACCTTTCACTTTTATACCGCAGGTTCGCCTTTTAAAGGTAAGTTTAAAGACTAGACTTAAAAGAACTAACACTAAGACTACACTTAATATGTCCCGGAAGGCTGTTCCAAAGTTTGGGAGCACATACTGAAAAAGCTCGATCACCGTATGTCTTCAAGTTAGAAAATGGGACCTGTAACAGAGCTATATTGGATGATTTTAATTCCCTTGTGGGTGTATATCTGTGAAGGGAGCTTCAGCAACCACGCGACGGCAACGGGAAGGAAAACGACCGCATTGAAAAAATAATTACCGCTCTGATACTACTTTACAGTTATTCCAATGACTGAATTTTCCAAGAGCTGAATTCCTAGCTTTTTGGGACGGCTTTGAAGTTCAAACAGAGAAAGAAAAATTGACCGTCGTATGTTCACGTTCTCCACAAAACCTATAATAGCAAAGCGCACAAATGACGTCAGTACTCATGTTTGTCTGAGTTTACAATTTATTCTTGTTTATTCTTGCATTTCTGACAATAGAAATTCCTTATTAGGAATCCCCTGAGAGTCACTTTTGGTTTGTTTGTCTGAGTTTTAGTTCTATAAATAGTAATTGTGCGCTTCGCTATTTGATCATTTGACGTTATTGTTTTCCAATGAACTGCTAAGAAATGTACCAAAATGTGAAACGCACGTGCAAAGGCATTGACCTATTGTTTTGTGCCGTTCTCGCTGTTCTCGTCGTGTTTAGTTACATTGTACAGTAAAATGACTGAAAAACGGCAGGGACCAACACCAGAAGGTGTTTGTTAAGAGAGAGTGGACTATACTCTAAACTTGTTCGGTGCTGATGGGGAACACTGCATTAGAAAGCTAATTCACTTAGCATCTCAAAAGCTCCGTTTTCATACCGTTATTATTCCAGCTCGAGAACGTGTCCAGTACACTGTAAATAATCATCGGTGAAGGAAGGCGACTTTCCCACGTACAAACACTGCCAGTTGACACCGCAAGCCACCCAGCATCTACCGCACATCCGCCATGATTCCTGTTAATGTAGAAGCTTCTGATAGAACGAAACCCGTAGACAGAGAAATAGTTCTGCGGTTCACTTTCCAGGTCAGTCCACGGAGAATGAATCATTCTTTCTTTGGAGAACCAGTTTTCATTATTTGTGTTTGTAGCGTTAAACACAATGGAAAGAGCCTCAGAGCCGTCGGCTTTGTAGAGAGCCAGACGTACCTTAAAACAAACAAATAAATAAATAATAAACAAACAAATCTGAAACATAGAAATTTAAGGTTAACGTGTACCTTCAGATCGAAAATTTATTGACACTTTTTTTGGCGTCAAAATAAAGTTTAAAGAATGAACTTTCATCCAAAAAATAATTATCGAAAAATAGTAAAAATTGACGGAGAAATGACGGTATAACTTTTGTGGGCGGAGTTTGTTTATGAAGCGATATGTTTTTCTAAGCGCTGTTTTCTCAAAGTTAAGTTTTCGCTTGTAGGGGACACTGAAACAAAGAGACAGTTTAAAAGTGGGTAGAAACTAGAGACGTTTCATCTGCGTAAGCAGCTTGTTTTCCTGGCTTTGAGAGCAAAACCGGAGATAAGAAGTTATTGCAGAGAATGCTAAATAAAATGAATTGGCTTAAGTTTGAATCCTGGCGATCTTTAAAGGCCCGCCTTCACCCAAAATTCTTTACACGCCGTGATCACTTTCTGTGCTGAATTTCGTGTTACACGAAATTCACGCTTGAATGCGTGCAACCAATCAGATCACGCGTATGAGCAATGGATCATTTCAAAACAAAAACAAACGACTGCAATGTCTTTTGGGTGAAGGTGCGACAATTCATTACGAGTAAGATGTGAGGATTTTTTTCAATTTCTTTTTTCTATTTATATTATTATTTTTAACAATTCTAATTTCTTTTATAGATTTTATTTGACTTTTACTTCTTAGCTTACTAATATGTAAAACATTACTTATTTTTATAGACAGGACCTATTGAAAACCACATTTGTAACATAGGCCACCTGTATAAAGAAATTGTGTTATTATTATTACTATTATTACTATTATTAATATTATTATTATTATTATTATAGACAATAAGAGAAATTTGTATGCGTCCGCCATGTTTCTGCTGTTTCTGTTCAGTTGAAAAATTCACAAGACCTCCCATTAAATCATGCATGCATTCTCGCTTTAGAAAGGTCTACAAACTTAGTAAAAGATGCAGATTACCTGTGATTGTTTCGCACAATGGGAGACTCAGCCTCACCGCCAAATATTTTAAAGGTCTTCAACATTTTAAAGGCAGGGAGAGATTGTGAAAGATTTTGAAGATTTGCCTACCTCCTTCGGACTTGCCGTTTGCCAATTCGGCACCAAGCGGTTCTTGTAATGTTCCGGGGGATATGAACTGATATTCAGTGCTTCAATGTTGTCTTCGTTCAAAGAATCTGCTGATGACCACAGCGGGTAAATGTCAATTGACGCACCACTGACAACTTTAAACACCATGGTCCAACCTGTTTATAAAAAAGCGGCGTTCTTTATTTTATTTTATAGCCAGTTAAATGTGTGATGACGTTGGTGGTTATCTTCGGGTGGTCTTCGGGAGTTTTCGGGTGATTGTCGGAAGGAGTTTTCGGTAAATATGCGGAAACAGGATTTGCTGTACTAAATGACAGTGATATGACCTACAGTATTTTTTGCATCCTATCAATAACCGATTGCTATTTCGTTACAAATAAAAAACGTGAGGGTTGATGGGTAAGAGGTCAGTCCTAGACCTCCACGCGCACCACATTCGACCAAAGAGCGACGCCTGGGTCCGGGATAGGTCCGACTGATAACACGTTGGTTGAAGCGATGTGCTACTGAGTGGTACTGTTTTATACTGAGCAGGATTTTCCTGTCGTATTTTTTTTATCAAGCGGAAATAGTTAGTTCTAACGTTTTGAGTCTGTGTGTAGCGATTCAAGTGAAAGTTAATAAGCAGTACTTTCATTTTGCAAATTTAATTTTCTTTCATTTTTGAACTTTCTTGCTAACCTCCTCCTCTGCTCTTCTGGTCACAATAGACAATCTCAGACTTGTCACGACTTAACTGAACTGGATAAACACCACTCTTGTTAAATCCATCGTTCAACAGTTCAGCACAGTTCTTGTGTCCTGGAAAGGATCGATAATAACAGCAGTTAAATATGTCACAAGCGAACACCCCCAATATCAAGATATGAGGTCGTTTGTGGTCACGCCTCGGATACAGATTTGTTTATGAGGCGGGTCTCGGAATTAAAGACGAGGGGGCCGTCCCCCTCCTCCCCCACCCGGCAGGGTCTCTCCCGCACATCCACCACTGAAGTTGCCTTCGCAGATGTACAGGTCAAATTTGACTTCAGGTTAATTTTGTTTTTTTCTTTGTTTGATATTCATTATCATATATTAGCATTGAAAAGAACATCAGAAAATCAAAATTAACCTGAAATCAAATTTGACCTGTAACAAACAGCTAAAGTGAAAAGCCAAGATCGCAAGGTAGTATGGGATTTTTATGCATAAATCAATCAAGTGTATATACACAGAGCAACTACTTTTTGTAGACACATCCGTGATATACAAATAGTTTGATTTGCTTCGAATAAATAAAAATTGAAAGAACCTATACCTCTGTAATAATGAGATCACCACAATGGGGTTTAATAATGGAATTTTACCATAGACAAATAGTTCAGCTTAATTCACTCTGCTCCTGGCCATTGGTGTCTTAATGTAAGAGGATTGTCCAAAAATGTTCGATTAAAACTGATCCAAGCGAAATTCCATTGAAAGTTGTCGCTTTAGGAAGATAGTCGCTTAGACAGAGTCCAGCAGTGGATTAAAACTTGATCCTAAGGGGTGGGTAAAAATGGGGGACAGTAAAGGTCCCGAAGTTAAATGGTTTACAAAGTAAGGGGATGGGAACGGTCCACTACGCATCACCTCCATTAGTTCCAACACTAGACCACTGGAGTAGGGTTTAGCAATTTATAAAGACTTAAGAAAATTCTAAAAGTTAAATTTACAGCCATGCTCCGTCACGCGTGACCAGTAATCACAAGACTGAAATGAACATTTGAATATTTCTTTGTAACGTCCGAGATTTGAATGAAACCTTGAAGATCTCTCTGGAAAACACTTTGAAAGTCACGAGTTAACGGAAAAATAACTTCGTTAGGCGCATAAAAAGCCAAATATTGTTCGGATATGTAACATTTCAAATAAAATGCTATTTTGTTGCTCTTTGTTTCCGAAAATGCGGTAAAATTCTTACGGGGATTCCGAATCTCGGAATGAATTTACAAAACCGACTCGTAATCTTGAAAAATCCATTCAAATTTTCAAAAATTCTGATCACGCGTGACGGAGCATGGCTGTAAAATGTAATAATAATATCATCGTGATACTAATATCATTGCTTCAGCAGTGACGAAATATAACCACAGACTGCTTTCAAGATTTGTAACTGAAGCAAAAAAAAAAAGAAATACTTACGTAATAGTTCACATCTTTTCCCCCAGTATATCGGCGGGCATGCGCACTTGAAGTCATATTCTCCTGTAACTGGATAACAATCTCCGTTGTTCTTGCACGGGTTGAGATCACAAGGTGCCTGGGGAAAGAAAGAAAGAAAGAAAGAAATTAGAGCATTCAGTCACTTACAAGAAAATAAGCTGGGGTCTATAAAAGAGTAGCCTTTATTATATAAACACCAATGAAATACCAGGTGAGCTTTCGCGCGTAAACATCATATCTTCACACGTGAGAATAACATGTCGTCTTCACACGTGAAAAGATCACCGTTGCTACGTTGTTCTACCAGGAGGGAGGGAGCGTCTCTATTGTTTTCCAATTACGTTTATTGACCCACTCCGCTTACCAGTGTGACGTCACATAGCAACGGGCAAGAGCTTCGAGTCGCTTGTGCAGAATAGCGAGGGACGCCATTGAAGCCAAAACAACTGAGGTCAAGAAAGACAAAACGCTAGGCTTATATCGCTGTTGTTCGCTAATTTGATCGTAAGTGTGTGAGCTTTGTTGTTGCTTTTATCAGTTTGTATAAACTGTTATAGCGTTTTGTGTGCGTAATTGTGTATTCTTGTTGAATTTGAGTCGTGGGCTTAGTGGCGGGACCGTCATCTTCTGTTCGGGACCAGCAAGGTCAACATAAATCAGTCACGTTTTTTCTCTAAAATACGCAACGAATAGTCTTGAGGATAGGAGGTCATATTCGCTGATTACACACGTTTAAATTCCATATATTTTTTTGTCGATTGAATCAGCCGTTCTTCATATCAATCCATTTGAGTGTGAGGCTGCTAGTCTTTTGACTGCCTGAGCTTTTTTTTCTTTTGGCTGCCTGCTGGCTGTTTAACAACTGCGCGCCCGAGTGTGTTTAATTTTGTTGGCTTGTTGACTGCCCGTATTTAAACCTGTTGGCTTGTTGACTGACTGTTTAAATTTTTTAGCTTATTGACCGCCTGAGCGTTTAAGCTTATATACTTATTTAGTGTAAAATAGGAGGAAAATATGATGATGAATAAAAACAATTTGTTGTGTACATAATTTCTAACAGCCTTGTTGCTGTATTACTTGGCTTTTTAGCCCACACATTCATTATATTGTGCATCTAGTAATGGCTGCCCCCTATGCTCATGTTGTATTAGCAGTCATTTCATTATCCTTCCCAATGCTTTCAAAACTCCCATGTTCTCTTCAAATTAAAATCTCTTGAGAAGCTAATGCTTTACTTATCTGGGGTATTGTATGACATGTTCCACAGTCACACAATGTAAAATCTGGATGTGCTGAAAATGGTAGTCTCGTTTATTTTCCTTTTTTAATGCACTTGAAAGTAATGCTTTTTCAAAACATTAACCTGTCAAACCTCAATGTTTCTATTGTTAATACTATTGTTAGTACATTTTTGTTTTGTTTTGCTCAAAAGTAGTGTACAGAATTTGTTAAAAGCAAATACAGAACAACAAACATTAAATTGTTTGCTGGAGACACAGTTACTACTGCTGTTATTATTTTAAGAATACTTTTATCTTTGCTTGATCCAGTTTACAAAATTTTGTTACATATACATACACAAAATAATTTTTTTACTGGTACAGCAGTTTTGGAGGATAGCATCAAAGTTTTTTCTTTGCAGTCTAATGGCAATATGCCTTTTGTTTGATCTCATGGCATTTTGTTAAACCTTGACACAACTCATAATTTGGTACTGGGCATAATTTGGTGAGCTTCATTCTGCTCCTCTTTACTCAGTAACTGTTGCTGCAGTTTAGACTAATATCAGCCCTACCATATCCATTCCTTGTGTGTTCATATGTTATTACTGAAATAATAATTGGGAAAGCTTTGATGCTAGCTCCAGACAATGTTCAGAAATGACACTGTTTTCTCCTATTTTTGTATCCTTGCTTTACTGTATTGTCAAGTTACATGTATCCTTGTGCAAAAATGGTTTAATTACACCATCAAGGTTTCTTATTTAACACCGTGATCAGGTTAAAAAGGGTTGAAACAACCATCTTGCTTATCTACATAAAAGGCAAATCACACATACAGTCCAACCCCACTTTATGGACACCCGCTTAATACAGACAACCTCATAATACGGACAGTTTCCATGGTCCCTTGATTTGGTGTCTGTATAACTGGGGTTTGACTGTATTTAATTTTGCACCATATACCACTATAAAAGATTAAAAATCTCCGGTAAATAAAAAAATTTAAGATAACATGTCTGGCTGTCATACTGTGGCTATCCTTTACATGACCTTCACATGATTTTGTACCTTTGGAGGAAATAACCGGAACAGTTTTCATGCATGGATGGTTGATTGAAGATATACCGGTACAATGCCTATGGGGGAGGGGGGGGGGGGGGGTGGAGAACTCCCATATAACCTTTCATGGGTCAAAATTTGTAGATTGATACCGCTTAGGGTGCTAAAATCTAAAATGCCTACTGTATGAATTATGACAGAATATGACATGTTGTTTTAGAATTGGTTCCTGGGCTTAGGGGTAAAAATTCCTGCAGCCCGACCAACAAACAAGATTCTGGCACCTTCGAACATTTCCGACAAGCACCCTTGTTGTCATTTTTATATGGGAGCCCCCCCTCCCCCAGGATACAATGCTGTTTGAAGGGGTATGCAAATGAGGTGAGATCTATAAATTTGATAGCATAATTGGACAGTATGAAATGAAATTTAACATCTGATTTTGAAAATCTCAAGAATCTTAGAGTATGTGATAAACATTATGGCAGTTTATATCCCAGAGGGCTCTTCAAGATCACACAATTTTGCCCAGCGAGGTATTCTGAAGACAACACCATCCACTGTGACGTGTTCACAATGCAACGACAAGTTTGCTTAACCAGTGATGTTCCCTGCAAGAAACACAATATAACTATTTTTAATAACCTGTTTTCAGTGACTTGCAACTTTTTGGATGAAATTTATGGTAACAACATATTTGCACAAGACTTATATACCAGTACATGCATAGATCCTTGTAATGAATCTAGTATAGGCTACATTAAATTCTATTCAGAAAATAGAGAATGAGTACAAAAATAGCTTAAAACATGTTTCAAAAAAAGAAGAATTATTCAACTTCCACAACCCAGTTAATCCAAACAATGCTAAAAAGCAAGATTTATCTGGAAAAAGAAAGTCTATACTTACTGACGTTTGAAAAAATTATGTCTGACTAATGATTGTACCAACAATCCTGGTGTTTCAACAAAATTCCATAAACCACTTCATTGTAATAACTGACATCATCAAAGACCTTATAAACAAGCATGGAAGCCTGCTATCTCTACCTGACAACAATGTCAAACTTGACAATATCAAAGCAATTCTCCTCTATCATAACATCTCTATACCACCAAATAGAAAACTAGTTGACTTAAAGGATCTCTTGCTACAGCACTGTAACACTACCATGATTATTTATAACGCCTACAGTGAATAGTCACAGTGATGATGACAGTGCTTTTGACCAAGCATTTAAACCATCAAACAACACAGATTTGTACTTAAATACACTTGATGAACTTACAGTAAGTGAAAAGCAATCTATGCAGACCAAATCTTAAAAAATGATCTTTGATTAATTTCATTACTCACATGAATTTCAAATAGTAAGAACACAAGATGTTTGGAAATATAAAGAGTTTGACAGATCACTAACACCAAAATCTGGAAATTACCATGTCTTTTGATCATCTTGAACAAGTCTGGCATTATAGTTGGAAAAATGGTTTTCAGGAACCAAAAATAATTTCATGTGATCTCCAAACTAGTTTATCATTGAAGGAAACCATAGTCTCTGGGTGGCCCTCAATGGCCTCAAGGAAAGAATACCATTTATAACCTGTTGCATAATTCCTCACTCCAGTTGCCACCCATCAAGGGCTCATACAAAAACCTTGATATTGACTTTTCCTACTACAATCCGAGCAAATGATTCTTCCAGAACATTTGGGATAAACTGTTGCACAAGCTGGATTTCAAATTATTAATATTGTATTATGTATAGAAATAACAATATTATTGTATCGGTTTAACAAGGGTGCATTCCTTTGGGATGATCTGGATCCGGATCATTGATCCAAGATCACTCGGATCATGAAGCATCAAAGTTCCTTTGATGCAACATGATCTGAGTGATCTTGGATCAGTGATCCGGATCCAGATCATCCCAAAGGAATGCACCCTTAAAAAAAGTTTTTGATTCACATGAAAGTATTTATACGTGTATGTTACTTATTTGTTTTTACGACAAGTGCTGTGCTATAATTTTTAAACTAATAAGTAAACATTTAGCACGCAAAGTGCCATGAAAACTACTGCTGGTAGTGTACATACTTCAATCTATGTGTATTAAATATGCAAATTCATGGTTGCCAGAGACTGGATCAATAACCCAATAGTGAAAAGTGTTTAAGCTTACATCAGTTTTTGTTTTATATAAAGGAGACAACTACATGTATTTAATTAACCAAACTTAACCACATGGACATGATGTACAGTACTGCTGTACACTGAAACCTGCATAGCAACTACCATGTAAATTGTAATATGTACTTATTATGTTATGTCAGAAACCCATAAGTGGGTTTCTGGTTATATAAAACTGTGGGAAATAAACATAAACATAAACATAGCAGATCCAAAATTTCAAAAGTATTACATTGTTGATTTTCGACACAAGGGGTGTTCACTGACGGTAATTCGGGAACAAACGTTTTTAAAGTATCTACAATTACTTAAGCTTACATAAGCTTATATTAAAGTAAAAAAATTCCATCACTTACCGCTAATGACCTCTGGTGCCAACCTGGAGCTTGTAGCGGTGTCTTCTCCACATGCAACTCCATTGACTTTGAAGGGATTGATATGACGAACCACAAGTGCTGAAGGATTGAAACTCGGCACGAAGCAAGTTTAATATACCATGTGCCAAACCTCCTATTCTGGGATCAGAATATCTCCGCATCACTGCACGAGCTCCCCGAAAACGTTAACAGGAGAACAAACTCCGCCGATGTATTAGCTACTTGGTAATGGGTTTCCAATCGAAATATGACGCTTTTAAATACTCTGCGCTACTAAAAACTATCGCAAACAAGTCTCTCATATTTCTTGAATCCTGAGAAACATCGAATAAAGTAAATGAATCATCCAAACCGTAGAAAATTCCACATTGTTTGGAAAATAACGTACAACAAATTTGCCCGCCATATTGAAAATCACTGATCTATGACGTGACGTCACACTGGTAGTGAGGACTCGACCAATGTTTTGCCTAGAGACGCTCCCTCCCTCCTGTGTTCTACTTTAGGACTTCAAAAAAAATATAAAATTAAAGTGAAATGGTTTGATTTCATTGGTGTTTATATAATAAACCGAACATTACATGGCCGCTTGAAGATACAAAATTTCTCTTCTCGTGTTGAAAAATATTTTACGAGTGAGCGCAGCGAACGAGTGAAATATTTTTCAACACGAGAAGAGAAATTTCGTATCTTCGCGCGGCCATGTAATATCCTCTATTTATTTATGTATACGTCAGACAGGAGCCCTGCGTCAGACTAGCTAATTTTACCCCAAGCCAAGTTGTGACGATCTCATCACTGTATTCATAAAGGAGCAAAGTTGAAAAGATACCCACTCTAAAACATCGTGAACTTGCCAAAGGTTTGCAAGGAATGTCGTACAAACGAGGCTTGGTGGTGAATTTTGAGCTGGTGACCTAACATGCATAAGCACTATTTTAAGTTGAAGGTCTACTGTTTTGCAACCCGGCGAAACTTGTTTTGCAGGGAAACTTGAAAGATCAAGACTTCAGTTCAGTTCCTGTACGTTTGACACAGAATCAAGCTGTCTTAACCATACATCTGTAATTTAAATGCGATAGACGGGTCAGTAAAATCACAGATGAGTTATGAAGAGCAGAAAAAAAAATTATCAGACTCCTCGCCTTTAAAATTAAAACCCTCAATTTGCGACCTCTTGAGCGTGGATGGCGGTTCGTACTTGACTATAAACTTGAAGTTTGATGAACGAAACCAGAGAAACGATTTCAAAAGCTTAAAAGGACAGCGTCCCGGTTGAAATATCGTGTTTTCTGATGATTATGGCCTGCTGTAAGCTTGCTTAATTACCTTAAAATAGGAAGAAAAAATCCCCAAAATGATGACCGCAAAAAAATCCACAAGGATTACAATTTTGATGAGGTTCTTGACCGCTGGTCACGAAATCAAATTCGACGAACTGTAATCCGACCACTTCCATCTTTGTAATTCTGCACTTTATCTCCAAACTACTTTTTTTAATTGTTCTATTTTGCTCTCAAGAGTCTTTTTATCCAATTTCATTGTATATTTGGTGGCATTTGGCGATATAACGTGAAAATAAGGTGGGCGCTTTAAAGCCGATGTTACGAGAAATGAGTTGATGCCGCGTAAGAAACATGGGCGCGCGGACGATTTTTAGCACAATTTACGTGTTACCAACACGTTGCGAGTTTTTCAATCAGCTTCGCAAACTCGCAATATGTTGCCGCAACAAAAGATTTTTGTTGAAAATCGTGTGCCCGCTGTTGATGTCGAATTTTCTTTTATCGCAATAATATTGCGCTAAAAATTAGGGAGCTTTAGCAACCACGACGGCAACGGCAGCGTGAACAGTTTGGGTGAGCACAGGGAGCCCAGGCTCACAACAGGACTCCTCAACGACGGCAACGAGAACGCGAAAAAAAGGGTTCATTAGCAAAGATTACATAAGAGACTGTCAGAAAGGCGCGTGAAGCTCATCTCATCCATAAAGCAAAAACATTAGAACCTTCGAATATAAATAAACGCGATGAACTGCACTAATTATGTTATTTTAGCAAAACTGCCTTTCATTATTTAGTCAACTATCATATTTGTCAGTTTATCATACGATGCTTTTTTATTTACCTGTCAATGTAGTTACCAATCATGTTTCTTGACTCCATATTTTAAACTTTTTAAATTGTAACGATATTGACGTATATACTCATTTTTATTTTAGCCCTCGTCGAAGGTTTGTGTTTCAAACCGAAATATCGGGCACAAAATATATATCTTCTTTTTTACTTTATTTTTCTTGCCTCAATCTTTTCTCCGTCGTAAGGATCAGTTTGCCGTGTTATTTTACATTTATTAGCAAACAACGACTATGCACGTGCATTACACATTTTGGTACATTTCTTTGCCGTTCTCTGCAAAACAAGAACGTCAAATGATCAAATGCGTGCATAGTCGTTGTTGTGCTAATTTTGACCTATGTTTTTTTTCTCACGTTCTCGTTGCCGCCGCCGAAAAGCCTAGAAGGTCAATTATTTTACCTAGGTAAAAGTGCTTCGTATACCAGCGGCTATTATCGGCTTTATGGAAGGAATTCGAAGTTGAAATGAGAAATAAAAGGCCTGGAACAACCAGGCGGGCGGCTCGAATGTTGACAAAGCGTCCCCAGGGTACTCGTACGAATCCAGTTTTGTAACGGTTGTTTTGCTCGTCCCTTTCCGACGAGAGGGTTTTGAACCGAAGGGCCTGGCTGCCAAGCCAAGCCAACGGCCGCCCGTAACCAGCTTTTTCGTGAAAGCATCCAAGGACCCGAGAGTCAAGTTGAATTTTCTGGTTGTATTTATCGTCCTTATGAGGCAATGACTGCGGTTTTGGAGCTAAATGTGAGAAGCTTAGAAAGGAACGGACTCGCTACTTACTCGAGCGAAGTTTTGGAACGATTGGATCTATTGAAGGTAATTTTTGTCGCTTTTCGTTGGAGTGACTTGGAATATGCGAGTTCTCCCTTTACTTCTTTTAATTAGGTGTAGTTGGCTCTGAAGTCAAACCTGAAAAGCCAAAACTCGCTAAAATGCCGTTTATAAGCCATAAAGCCGCCAAGAAACAACACACAAACATTGTTTAATGAGGTATGAACACTTTAATGGCTATTTATTTAAAATATTGATATTAAAGTTAATCAAACTCAAGATAAAATCCCATACAAATCCTTATATTTTTGTCGCTGAGGATTCCTGTTGTGAGTGTGGGATGAGCGAAAACAATGCTTCTGCACGTGCGGTTTACATTTTGATATACATCTAATTGCTAAAACATTAGTGGGAAAAAAATAAGCCGTAAATGAAACGACACAATAAAATTCTGAGAGCAAGGCCATTAAGGCTTGCTAAAACTCCATATATTAATATTTAAGACCTCTTCCTTCATGAAATAGTTTCAGAGTTTGATTTTGGGTATACTGTGTTATAGAGCAGTTTTCAATTGAGTGTCAAAAGTAATTACACAATTGCTTTGGTTTTGCATTGCTACGCTTTGTGATTGGCTAAAAAATCGCGCGCCACTTTCTCGACCAATCAAAAGTAAAACCAAAACCAATCGTGACTTGCTCGCACGGGTTTTCCCGCGCTTGGCACCGCCGACATGTAATTGCTTCAAGCTCTGATTGGTTCATTGGATTGTTTACGACTGCTGTGATTTGTCAGAGGTTTTGGTTTTACGACACTCAATTGAAAATTGCTCTAATGTTCAATTTATATGAGAACACAAGACGTTTCCGCTTCCCAAAAAAAACATTCGGTTTTATGGTTTATAATTTTTTAACGACTACGTTTTTTCAATCAGGTGTATAGATTTCTTTGCCGTTCCTTGCAAAACAACAACGCCAAATGATAAAATTATAGGTTTTGTGGAGAACGTGAACACGCGACGGTTAATATTTCTTTCTCTATTTCAACTTGAAACGGTAAACTGTGGACGACGAACGTGAAAAATGGCGGGGAAATCGTAATCACTTGATCAGCCGGGCGAATCGTTGCTGAGGTTTTTGTTTCCATTTTGTCACATTCGAGCCTACAAATTTACGGAGACAAGGCATCGCGTGCTAACCACAAATTGACTTCAAAAGATGGAGGAAATTGTGGACGACGAACGTGAAAAATGGCGGGGAAATCGTAATTAACCACAAATTGACTTCAAAAGATGGAGGAAATTGTTACACTTAATAATCTATGCAATCTTAATGTCGTGTAATGTTTCAGGAAATATAAACTATATCAAAGACTGCAAAATTGTTGTGTAGCAAACTGAAAGCACTAATGAGAGCCATGCATTCTTTGTAAAAATTTGTAGAACAGCAATGATTGTGATTCACAAGCGTATTAGTTTCAAAATACTTTTGTTGACTTTTAAGGCGTTAAATGGACAGTCTCCTGTTTATATCTCTGAACTAATTTCTCGATATCAGCCAACTAGATCTTTAAGGTCTTCTAGCTGTAATTACTTGTCGGTTACCAAATGTTTTACTATAAATCATACGGGGATAGATCTTTTTCTGTTGCCTCAGCCATGTTATGGAACTCGCTTCCTTTACGCCTTCACAACTGTAAATCTGCTAACACTTCTAGTCACACTTAAAAGCTATCTTTTTAATTTGTGATTTTTAATTTTATTGTTCCTGTATATTTATGTTGTATCATAGCAGTATTATACAGTATTATAGTAGCGTCACAGTCTATAGTCTATAGTTTTCTTCTTGTAGGATTTTTAGGTTCTATGTACTGTAAGAGCATTGAGACTTTGTAAAATGCTTTAAATTTATATTATTATCTTTGTTTAACATTATGTTCTGGCTGTTGTCATTGCCGTAATTTCTTCTATTAGGCGGGTCATAATAAATGACCAAGGGCTAACGGAATTATCTCTTCTTCACATTTCCAACACTTTTCTCAGTATCCTTGCAGTTCCCAACAAGGCAGTCTTTTGCACCACTCCAACATTAAATGTTATCCCTAGCTTTTCAATCCACCTATCAAATTCTTTGGTGACACTTCTAAGGGTCCCTATTACTACAGGTACAACCTCCACTTTTTTAAGTTTCCACAATTTTCCAATCTCTCTCTTCATATTATTATTATTATTATTATTATTATTATTATTATTATTATTAATATTATTATTATTATATTAAAAAAAATTATTATTATTATTATTATTATTATTGTTAAATTTCTTATGTCCTTTGCTGATCCTTTCAATACAGTGAAAACAACTGAAAGGTTGTTCGAGGAAACGGGTGTTTAAAATAAGTGAGTCAGTTAATCTCTTTACAGCAGCATTCAAAAGAAGAGGGTTTCTGAGCGAGAAAGCTACAATGTAGATGTTTGATAGAGCCAAACTGCATACAAGAAAATATATTCATACGTCAGGTACATGATTGTTAAACAATTATTTTTATATTGTTTTTCAATGTATTGTTTTTCAAGGTTTTTGCTAAGAAACCAGGCAATTTGATTAATTCTGAGTTCTCAGTAGTTCAATATTGTGCATTGTTTAATACAGAAATTAAACAATTCGTGAAAGTCGCCGTAGGTAACAGATAACAAATTTAAGTTAATTTAAAAAAAAAACTTACGGAAGCAGTTTTTTAACTTCAAAAGTTTTGAAATCACATATTTGAGAAGTTCTGGCGTATAATCATTATTTATCAGTTCTCCTTTGCAACGGAAGTCTATGTAGTTTAAAATACTTTTCAAATACAAGATTACTTATATAACCTGGTTAAAAATTAAACACCCAGTCAAAACATTTTTAATAAGTTAAGAAAAAATACCAAACATTTTGAGACAAAAAATCATTGGGCACACCGTAGATTCAGTTTAGCATGCATATTTTTTCCACTGATCTGGAAGAAAAAGACTTGAGATTATTTAAAATAACAAGAATTCATTTACTGTGAAATATTTTTACTTGTTTAAAATGGGTATAGAGGAAAGTTGGTTAATGAAAATAAAACCTTTTTGCTTGCATTATATTATCATTACTCGTAACAGCAACCAAGTTAAAAATACCCAGTAGAAAACAGAACAGAACTTTGCGCCGTGGGAAAATATTAATATTCCACAGCTTTCATTTAAATTTTCACAATTTAAGCCGCATTTTATCCACTAATTTAAAACACTTTCTCGACTCTATATTTTTATTTCTTCACTAATATATTTAAAGTGAACTTACCGTGAAACTGTAATGGTGAAAGTCAGAACTTTCCTGGAATATTGAATCCGGGTTAGTAAATTTGTCCGTATCCAAAAGATCGCAGATAAACTTGCCATCTGCCGTAGAGACGGGACTGAAATTCAGCGACCGGCATTGGGAATTTTCAGTGCATGCTTCAACGCAATCCTCTCCACTATCAACGGCGCGAGAATCGAGTGGTGTTGAATGTAGCTTATGATACAGAAATGTGAAAAAGTTCGAGTAAAGAAAGATTTCATCTTCAACGTCGACTGAACCTTTTAGGCTTGTGGCGTTAACTTCTTTTATCAAACAAAACAAACTAAGGAGAAGAAAAAGATAATGATGGAACGCGAGGAAAGCCATGGAGTATTAATGTTGTCGCATTCCGAATTTTGCAGTCTGTGATAAAGTTTCAAAATAGAAAATATTGTTATACTTCTTAACTCCAACGCCCTTATCGATTTGTGGAGATCCAACCTTTTTTCCGGAGCCCTGTCTCTTCAGGTACGTCATCGATGATCATGTGATGTAGTTGAAGACACAGGAACCTGGGAACGAGGTCAGTGGAGATCGTGCCCAGTGACGCGCATGAAAAAATAAAATTCCCTTTATCTCAAGCTGAAGCTCTGCATATCAAATGGAAACAACCTTCTTTGAACCAACAGTTGTATCATGTTAATTTAAAACTTTCTTTATAATCACGCAGTCACACATTCTTTCATTTATTTGTTAAAGGTGTTTTCTCTAATTAGCATTTTCATTTACTTGGTATAAATTCACTTTGTAACTTAAAATTTCAAACTGAAGATGGCAAAGGATTGTCGAAACATGTTTTCTTTTTAAATCAAAACAGTTGTCGTTGCTTTGAAAATTATTAATGGCGTAATTACTTTTCACACTCAATTGAAAACTGCTCTATGAGCACTAAGCAATTAAAAAAAAAACATTTGAGAAGAGCGAGAACCGACGGGGAACGCCAGCGGCTCGTGCTTCTCTAAGCACTTCCCTCCTGTTTTTAAAATTCCAGCGTACTTATAACGTAACAGTGTACTTTGCCGCGTTTACTATTCTCTTAGTGTCTCTTCCACGCGATAAAGCATTTACAGATTGGACGCGGAGATGAAGGGGACGCAATCGACGAAGAGCAAATAAACAGAGGCAAAACGTTGTGTGTTATAATGTTTAATATGGAGGAGCAAAAATCATGTCATTTTAAAACGTTTATTCATTCGTCGAAAAATTTAAAATGCTTTGTGCTTGTCGCTTAATTGGTGTTAGTATAAATCTACTTGCGTTCTATCACGAATGCTTTCGCTACTCACTATCTATTCTGTTGTAGAAAGTGAACATGATATATGTAGATAGAGATAGATACATGTAGCCGGCGCCAAGCGCGGGAAAACGCGTGCGACCAAGTCACGAGTGGTTTACTTCTGATTGGTTGAGAAAGTGACACGAGATATTTTAGCCAATCACAAAGCGTGGCAATGCAAAAGCAAAGCAATCGCGAAACTACTTTCTATACTCAATTGAAAACCGCTTTATAACTGGATAAGTAATAGATAGGTAGAAGGAAACGTGAGAAAACTCTCGACTAGTTTAACTCAAGATGATTGTATACGCGATTATTTTGGTGCGCTGTTAGCCAGCCTGCGGAGTAGCCGTCGGGGATAAGGGAACTGGGGAGAGAGGGAAAGGACGCTTGCAATAACTCTCCCCCCCCCCCTCCCAACTTGTTCATTTCTGCGGACGCTGGCGGACGCAAAATTCTGATTGGCTAATTCGCGCTGGGTGCAACATAGTAAATTCCCGCGTGAAGTAAAACCACGTGCCAGTTTCTGATTAGTGAACGTATCGACAGTTGACGTAATTCGATAACAAGGAAATCGGTGGGCGTAATGCGAAAAGCCCGGTTAATTCTTATAGCAGGCGTCCCTTCCCTTCTCCTGGGTGTTTCTTGGTGTTGCGGAAGCCATTGTTGGTTAGCTTTTGTGTTGTGGTGTGGGTTTTGTTCGGTGTCTTTTGAATCTTTTGTTTTACGTCATTTGGTGATCACACCATCCGCAACACCAAGAAACTACCCTTCTCCTCCTCTCCTTTTGCGTGCCCTTCCCTTTCCCTGTTTACGCCTGCCACGCAGGATAGCTGTTAGCAAAACTCTCAATTCTTCATACCGATATAAAAGTTAAGCAAACTGGTGCAAATATATTATTGTTGTTTAAAATACGTGACATGCTACAAACGATCCCCTAGGATACGATGAATGGCTTCCTAGGTGCCCTAGGAGACGATGAACGATCCCCTAGGAGACGATGAATGGCTTCCTGTGAGAAGAAGAAAAAATTAATTAGACCCTATAAAACTATAAGAATCTGTTGATTATTTCTTCCAAGATACAATATAACGCGTCATGGTTTGCGTTAACGAAAACTATCATGGTTTCAAGACCGTGGACTTGAAGGCAAGTTCACACAAGCGACCCAAACGTACGCGTGTGAACTACCATAACGCAAGCGCGAGCGCCGCAGCAAGCGGGAGTCGTATGACTTGTGGGTCAACATTGCCTAATGTGTGGATACCAAATACATGTAGCCGACGCTAAGCGCGGGAAAATGCGCGCAGACAAGTCACGATTGGTTTTGGTTTTACTTCTGATTGGTTGAGAAAGTGGTGCGAGATTTTTTAGCCAATCAAAAAGAGTAGGAATTCGAAACCATAGCAATCACTAAATTACTTTCGACACTCAAATGAAAACCGCTCTATATTGCCTTGCCAGTCTCACCTTAACGAATGTACACTATAAAGACATCTGCGACGCCAACGGTTTCTGTGGTTAAATAAAACATGAACAGGTTAATAAAAAAAACGTGCTTGTAACTTTTAAAGTAGACTACGAGCAGTCCTTTTTACCCAGCTTAGTCCGTCGAACAAGAAACATAACAAAAAAACATTGGCTTTCGAAAATGGCCGTGCGAAAACCGGGGCCAGTTTTCGCGATGACGTTTTCCGCTCGCCAATGTTTTTTCGTTTCTCGCTCGACCGACTCACCTGAGAAAGAGGGACTGTTCGTAGTCTACTATTAAATCTGTGTGCGTGAACATTCCAGTGGTGCTCTTGATTATGCTGAACAAGGTGGTAAAGATAAAGATTAGTAAGGATAAAAGAATTTTCAGAATGACAGGGGAATAAAAATCACGAGTTAAAATTTTCGAATACGTTGTCACGTACAAAATTTCATCCTGGTAGCAGGGTTAAAATTTTCCTGGTTACATAGCTCGAGTTTTTCTCAATACAACGCACGCGTTGATTGGTTGATTCATGGTTACATGACACATAACAAACAAACTGTTTCCCGCCAATTGTCCTAAGCGGGCAACATTTGCGAAAGCGGGCTACAATTTTGACGTCAGAGAGTAAGGGCTGGTTCGGAGTCGCAATCGGAATCGGAGGTTCGACGGAATCGGAATCGGAATCGGAAGGATCAGAAGGTTTCCTTATTCTTCCGATTCCGCTTCTGCTTCCGTCGCTTACAATCCGCTTCCGTCGTTTTGATTTCCACTACATCGTAAGGTTCTTACTATTCCGATTCCGTTTACGATTCCGCTTACGTCGCCAGTGGGAACCAAGCTCAACATTGCACTATTGCCCGCTAGCGCACGTGATCAGACCGTGGAAAAAGGTGGCATGATTATGATGCGATTGAAGTTCCACTGCTACCCTCGGGACTAGTCATTTTAATTACACATACAAGAAAAAATTACGCGTCCGCTAAACGGGCCGTTATAACAAGGCTGAGAAGGGAGCTTCAGCAACCATGACGGCAACGGCAAGGTAAACGACCGCATTGAAAAAATAATTACCGCTCTTTGATACTACTTTACAGTTATTCCAATTTATTGAATTTGTCTAATGTCACTGAATTGTCCAAGAGCTAAATTCGTAGGGACGGCTTTCAAGTTCAAATAGAGAAAGGAAAATGGCCCTTATCGTAGATGAGTACGCCACGCCAACCTATAAGCGGTTTCTCGCTTTCTTGACTCTATAGTCTCGTTTTGATGTTTACGAGAACCTCTCACGACGATGAGCGTAAACATGAAAACGAGACTATAGGGTCAAGAAAGCGAGAAACCGCTGATATGTTGGCGTGGCGTACTCATCTACGATAAGGGCTGTTGACCGTCGTATGTTCACGTTCTCCACAAAACCTATAATTTGGTCATTTGACGTTGTTGTTTTGCAGGGAACTGCTAAGAAATGTACTAAAGTGTGAAACGCACGTGCAGAGGCATTGTTTTCGCCCATTAAATAAACCTATTGTTTTGTACCGTTCTCGCTGACGTTGTCGCCGGTTTAGTTACAGTAAAATCACTGAAAAACGACAGGGACCAACACCAGGTGTCCGTTAAGAGAGAGTGGACTGTACTCTAAACATGTTCGGTGCCGATTTGAACACTGCATTAGAAAGCTTCACCTGGCATCTCAAAAGTTCTGATTTCATACCGTAATTATTCCAGCTCGTGAACGTGTCCAGTACACTGTACATGATCTTTGGTGAAGGAAGGCGACTTTCCCACGTACATTCACTGCCAGTTGACACCGCAAGCCACCCAGCATCTTCCGGACATCCGCCATGATTCCTGCTAATGTAGAAGCTTCTGGTAGAACGAAACCCGGAGACAGAGAAATAGTTCTGCGGTTCGCTTTGCAGGTCAGTCCAGGGAGAATGAATCATTCTTTCTTTGGAGAACCAGTTTTCATTATTTGTGTTTGTAGCGTTAAACACAATGGAAAGAGCCTCAGAGCCGTCGGCTTTGTAGAGAGCCAGACGTACCTTATAACAAATAAACAAATAAGTAAGTAAATGAACAAATAAATAAACAAATAAATAAACAAATAAATAAATAATTAAACAAATAAATTAACAAATAAACAAATAAATAAATAAAAAATAAATTAACAAGTAAACAAATAAATAAACGAACAAATAAACAAATAAATAAACAAATAAATAAACAAATAAATAAACAAACAAACAAATAAATAAACAAATAAATTAATTAATTAACAAATAAATAAACAAACTAATCTCAAAAATAGAAATTTAAAGAGGGCGGAGATTATAGAGGTTTCATCCATGTAAACAGTTTGTTTTTCTGGCTTTGAGGGCGAAACCAAAGATAAGATGTTGCACTGAGAATGCCCAAAAATATGAATAGCCCAATTTCGATATATTAAAATTCAACTTGAAACAAAAGATATCACTACGATGCTTAGGGGAATGATAGTAGGGATTTATATGGTTTATTCCCCTAAGCCTCGTAGTGATGCCTTTTGTTTCAAGTTGAATTTTAATGTATCGAAATTGGGCTATTGGCAATAGTTTGAAGTTTGACGATCTTTAGTAACCGAGTTATGGAGAAAATAACGTTCGGAAATTTGACTGAAATTTGTATGCGTCCGCCATGTTTGTGTGTCTACCATGTTCGTGTACCACTTTGGAAAGCCAACACGGCGGCCGAATAGGCTTGAAATACAGCCACATTTTAGTTATTAATAGCTGTTTCTGCTCAGTTCAAAGATTCACAAGACCTCCTATTAATCATGCACTCTCACTTTAAAAAAATTTACAAACTGAGTGAAAAATCCTTTTTTTTTGTTTCGCACATGGAGGCTCTCATCCATGTCTCATCCGTAACGCCAAAACTGAATAAAACGCTATACGATCTCCAAAGCAACGTTATGGAGTGACATGAAACTTGGCATGACGAATACTATTGTTGATATGAAGAACACATTAAAAGATGAGTCGTGTGGAATAAGCTGTTTAGATTTTAGAAATTTGATAATGTCACTGTCGAACTCCGGCTCCATGTGCGACCACCTGTCCTCTCCTTTTCCAAAATACCAAATCTTTTCCTAATCAAATCATTATAATTCAAACCTCTTGTAATAAACAACCTCTGGATCGTGAGCGACTGTGACCGCTTTAAACGCATGTGGTGTTAAGTTTAATTTCTATTGTTTTTAACACTACTTCAGATTAATAAGATTCAAAGTTTTAATAAGACCATCTGTGGTCTGACCTCTCGGAAGTGACCACCTCCTGTTAGCTACCATCTGGGTTTGGGATTTTGAATGATTGGTTAAGTAAAGTTCGACTGCAGGTTATACAAAACCAGACATACAAGGAGCTACGCAAAAAAGAATTAAAGTAGGGGAATGAACTGGAGAACAGCATGTTAGCTCCAATGTTCAGTACCAACGGCAGCTCTTTAGAACTTCATTGGACCTGGGTATCACGCAGCTCTATTGTTTTCAGGGCTAGGGTCCATTGTTGTGTTGTTTGTTCTATTGTTTTCTCAGCCAATCAGAGATGACATTTCGAATCATAGCGGCCAAAACTAATGTCCAAATTCCGCACAATTTCTGGAGTGGGGATTGAGACCACCGCGGTGAAAAAACTATTTTAACGGTCTTCAACATTTTAAAAGGCAGGATTGTGAAAGATTTTTAAGATTTGCATACCTCCTTTGGATTTGCCGTTTGCCAATTTGGTATCAAGCGGTTCTTGTAATGTTCCGGGGGAGAGGTGCTTATTTTCAACGCTTCTGTTTTTCGTTCGTTCAAAGAATCTACTGATGACCACAGCTGGTAAATGTTGTCAGCTGACACACCGCTGACAACCTTGAATACCATGGTCCAACCTGTTAGAAGAGCGAAAAATGTTAACATTAAAATTATTCGTCCTGGGAAACATCGAGATTCTCGGGAAACAAAATTCATTGTTTCCCGAGGAATCAGTCATTAAGTGATTTGTTGTATAGCAACACAAAAAACACAACACAAAACAGATTGAAAAACGCGTCGTGCACTCGAGGTAAACATCATTCGCATCGTAATCATGCCACCTTTTGTCACGATCTGATCACGTGCGCTGGCCGGCAACAGTGCAATGTTACCCACTTATGACAATTGGCGGGAAACAGTTTGTTTGTTAGATGTCATGTGACCATGAATCAACCAATCAACGCACGTATTGTATTGAGAAAAAACGCCAGCTATATTACCAAAGGGTTAAATGTACCTGGGCTATAAAGCGTGACTGAATCGCGTTTTAATTATTCAAACATTTGTTCGGCCGATAAAACCTATCAAAGTTCGCGGTAAGTCTTCATGTTGTATTCGAGATTATTCTTCAGTTCTTCCGGATAGTTCAAGAAAAAACTAATTGTAATATTGTAGACTTAGGTTCCAAATGAACATTTCGTGGTTCGTACATGATATAACTAAGGATCGCTACCAGTTCAACCCTAGCGATCGACCTCGTTCTCGGAAGCCATGTTTGTTTGACTCTTCGCTTCAATCGACGTATGAAACTACAACATTTAAAGACGCGCTGTAACCCAGTTACACCTCTCAAATTTTATACCAAAAATCTTTTTCCGTCATATTGAGAACCGAGAAGACCTTGGGGACGAGTTTGACATTTTTAACATGGCGGATTTTACTTCGAAAAGTTCGATAACCAATGCACCACTGCACCATATGATTCACAAGGACTGTAAAGTTCAGTAGTCAAACAATAGCCCTTTTCCGAGTTGCTCTTAACCTCCTTTTCAACCGAGGCCAAGTGCAAAACCATTCATATGAATCATGAGTTTTCTTTCACATGCAAATAAAACTTATAGGTAGTTTTCACGTTACGTCACGGCGGCCATGTTGGTGCACACCTACAAAAGAATTTTAATGACCTTCTTTTGTTGTGTGCACCAACATGGCCGCCATGACCTTTGTCATTTGAGTCCCACATGGACTGAAGGTCACGTGAGCGAAAACCATCTATATCCATTTGAACGGTTTTGCACTTGGCTTCGGTTTGAAGAGAAGGCTAAGAGCAACTCGGAAATGGGCTATTCTGCATGCTCTTACCACCTCCCATGTTGGCGTGATCACAGTAGACACTCAACATGTCTGACTCGGCAACTGGCTTGATCAAGTAAATTCCACTCTTGTTAAAGCCAGCATTCAACAAATCCGCGCAGCTTTGGTACGCTAAAGAAGGGAATATTTTAGACGATAAAAAGACGAAGGTTCTTATAATCTAAAGCTGATCATCTTTACCCAAGCTAATTTAAACAAGAACGAGGCGGGTGGCTTATCAGGCCTCCTTTCTACCTCTTCAGTTCATTCCGGCCCAGAGTCAATTATGTAGACATGTAGTATATAGTTCTAACTTTTGCGTCTGTTGACAAAATCATGTGGTATGACCATTCAAATGAAACCTCTTCAGCAGTACTTTTGCATGGTACCATTTGTTCTAACTTTTGAGTCTGTGGATGAAATCCTATGGTGTGACCATTCAAATGAAACCTCTTCAGCAGTACCTTTGCATGGTACCATTTGTCCTAACTTTTGAGTCTGTTGATAAAATCCTATGGTGTGACCATTCAAATGAAACTCTTCGGCAGTACTTTTTCGTGGTACCATTTGTTTTTAATTTTTTTCATAGGTATATGAAATAAAAAATCAGAGAAGTGGGATCGCGCGAATCGCAGGCCAAGGATCCCGGATCATAAGCCATGGGATAGTAATCAACAGTGTATGGGTTCAAAAATCGGGCTGTGAAATATTAACGCATATCATTCAATTCAATTTATTTCCTCGTATGAACGGCGAAGAACCGTTTCTCTTAAACAATTTTGCTTTTGTTTCGAGGTTTTTTATTAGTTCAAAGTAAAACTCTAAGCTAGAAATATGTACTTACACATATTACAAAGTTTCCCATAATAGCCCGGTGCGCATGCGCACTTGAAGTCGTACTCGTTTTTGATTGGTTGACAGGTAGATCCATCCAAACAGGGATTGAACTCGCACGGAGCCTGGGGAGAAAAAATGGCGTCTAAATTCCTTTTTGTTGGGAGTTTCTATAATTTTATTTTATGTTGAAAATGTTTTTTTTTTCGATTCTTTTTCTAGAATATATCACGTCACCAGCACGTGATGAAGATCACACGTGTTGTCACTCTTGCTTAGGTGATATGAATATTTATCAGTATGGCAAACAGTTCATGATGAAAAGGAGCATTCTGATTGGTTCCCTGGGCCGTCCGAATTTTGCAAGGGAATTCACGAACTCATTCCGCCGAATTCCTTTTGTGAAACAGTGAAGAAAATTGTCTCATAATTATGTTCGGAACAACTTTCCTTATGTCTGGTGGACAATTTCGTTTAAACTTTTCGTTAAGTGGCAGCCCGTTTCAAAAATGCAAGTATATGCTTAACTTTTGCGCGTGCGTTTGCCGAAAATGGATGCATTAATACGTTAACAAAATTTTTCAAAAACCATTATACAATGAAAAGTTTTGGTCTGACCTCACGCTAGTTCAATAGCATCTATATATGTAATTGAATTTTTGGCGACCTTTTTTCGCGTTTACTCTGTGTTATTAGCTACAAAGAAAAGAAATCGAAAAATTATGGAAATGTACTGCAATTTTCCAATTAGTTAACTGTTTTAACTCGCTAGCTCCCATTTTTGGAGGTCAGTTTTAATTTAACTCCGAATTCGGGGTTAAAATAACTCCAACGCTAGATGGAATTAATTCAACTTTACTACACAGCAAGATAACTGCTTTTGCGGGTTCAAATAACTCTACTTTGTAGTTTAACTACGAAAAAGTTACTCAAGTGTAAGGAGTTTATTTAACTCCACTTTAATAGGAGTTATTTTAACTCCTTGAAAAACACTGTGTGGCTTGCTTACTTGACGAAGTGACGCTCGCAGTAGTTTATCTGCGGTTTTATTTAATTCTGCAGTACTGACGCTGTCCGCTTTCCGTGCATCTGAGCGTGAAATTCGCCGAAATGAAATCATTATTTCCAGGGAACCCCACAGAGATTTTAATCAACTTTTCAAAAGGATTGTAGGTGGCGGCAGAATGTCCTAGAAAAGCCGTTAGGCCTGTTTATTAAAGCTGTTATTGAGATGCGTCAACTCCATATATTATTTAACAAAAATAAATCCATACAAGTGTTTCTAAAAATTTATGCTCTGATATTTTAAAAGTGCAACTAATTGTGTTTTCTGAGATTAAAATCTTTTAGTAAAGCGGCGTAATTCAAAGAGTTTCACTGACAGTCATATTTTAGCAGAACTGTTACTGGCAAAACTCGCAAACATTGTTGCGGACGCAAATGTTTGCAGTTTGGTCGCGCGAGAAACATTTGTTGCAAACGCAAATCTTGATTCTCGGGCACAAAGAAATGCTATTGAATCAAGTCAAAATCATTATTGCTTCCCGGACGCAAATTTTGCCTCCGAAAGAAATGTTTCCCAGTTTAGCCACCGTAGAATAAACAATGTTTCCCCCAAAAAACATGTTTTCAAAACACACAAAAAAATTAAGAAACCACTCGCTCGCGATTTTAAGTTAATGCCATTTTTTAAGACGTTTTTACAAACATTCAAGAGTCCACTGAACATAAAATTGTCGCATTAATGTAAAACAGGCCACATCGTTTTCAAAACACACACACACAAAATTAACAAACCACTCGCTCGCGATTTTATATTAATAAAAATTTTCAAAAGGTTTTTACAAACATTTAAGTCCATTGAACATAAAATTGTCGCATTAATGTAAAACAGATAAATGTCCTCTCTTTATATTTGTTTTATCTATGACTTTAGATTGTTTAGATGGCATTAGATTTAATTAGATAAGTTTTGTTTGGTGTTAAACAAAAATTACCGAACTAAACTGTGTGTCCCCAATTAGCTCTTTTTGTAGCTAAATACACTGACACTTCAATAATTATTTTTGTTGTTGTTGTAAAATTTAATCGGGAAGACCTGATAATATAAGGAACGATTAACTCAGGGAACAACTCTACCAGCTTAGTTGTGGATATTTTTATTTGGATGTTTTCACGTATGTATTTCATTCCTGTTTCAGAAGCTAGAAGCAGCCTTTCATATGAAATGATGTCCCACATGATACCATTTTGTAGCTGAGGGCATTTTGTCCACTATCACGACAAACTGTTCAGCAGCAAATTCACTGATTCCTGCTTAATTTAGTATAAAAGGATTGAGTTTCCAGTCTGACTAAAAACAACAAGAAAAATCAGTAAACGTACCACAAAGCTGTAATGTTGATGATCCACACTTTCGTTGAGTAACCCTGGGGAAGCCAATTTATCGGTATCCAAAAGTTGACAGACAAATTTACCGCTTGGTTCAACAGCTGTTTTGAAGTTCGTTGATCGACATCGGGAATCTTTGGCGCAGGCGAAGAAACAGTCCATCTCATTCTCGACTTCCTTGGAATCGAACGGTGCAGAGCTGAGCTTTTGTCGAACGAAAGGTACTGGATTACCGAACATAAATTTTCCACCAACTACATCGAAGGTACCTTTAAAGTTGGTAGAGTTTACCGGTACGCTTAGGTTACAAAGCATTGAAAACAGGAGCAAGGACACGCCGGACTGGAAAAGGTTGTGAGCCATGCCAATAAACTTCCACTCGTATTCTTTCGGGGAAGATTATCAATGAGTACTAAAATCAGTAAAAGTAATTGAAAACTGGAGTTGCGATTCTCGCAGCTATCAATCTAACATAACAGAGCGTAGCAAAGTTTGCTCACAAACCCGCAAAGAAAAAGAGCTCCGAGGTTGTTAAAGCAGTGCCGCAAATGACTTGAACCAGGAGACTTCTTGAATTCACAAGTGTAAAATGACAAAACTTAGCTATGATAAATGTTGTTGCGTTCGACAAAAGAGACACATCCTAATTTCAACGCCCGCCCTCCCTCCGACCTCCCAAAGATTTTTCAGGGGCACGTCTCGGTCGAAAACTGGTACCTACTCCTGGCCTAGCTAGTTTTGTTAGCGTCTTAGCTTTTCAAAGGCGTCTATGATAACATACTCTTTTATAGGTAAGCGTATGACACAATAAGCAGCATTGTATTGTTCGGAGAAGTCACTTTATGTAGCGCATAAAAACAACTTTACGCTTTTCAGATTTTTATTGCGGAAAAAAGTTGAGAATTGACTTGGCAGGTTTGACAACAAAATTCGACCGTTAACATTTCAGAGCGACAAAGTTGTTTACGAACGCCGTCAAACTATTACAGGGACGATTCATCACATAACGGCCAACTGATATGTAAGGCATTAAAGAAACTTTATGCTTTTCATAGGACCGGAAAGCGAGACAATTCACCAGTCTCTGTCATACGACAAGTGAAATAATGGTTGGCTGCGATTTTATTTCTGTTCAGATCCAACAATCTTCGCAGTGTCCTATGCGCGCCCGTTTTTGCTTGTTGTTGTTGTTGTTTTCAGGTATTAAATTATATACGGCTGCATCACGGTGTTCCTTTGTTTAGTTTATCTTTGCTGGATCTCACGACAGTGTAAGCTAGTTTCTGCTCTAAGTACGTCTCTCGCGTTTTTAAAATTCCGGCGTAACTTGGTCGCGTTTATTCAGTATTCCCTTGGCGTCTTTTCCACATGATAGCGCATGTACAGATTAGATGAGATTCAATGAGATGAAGGGGGCACAGTCGATGAAAGGCAAACAGAGACTCAACGTTACATGCTATAAAGTTTAAATATAGAGGAGCAACAATCATGTCATTTCGAAACGTTTATTCATTCGTCGAAAAATTTAAAATGTGTCGAGCTTATCGTTTAATTAGTGTTAGTGTAAAAATGAGGTCAACCACCTGCAATCCCGTCGTGTGAAGGACGTGAAGGCGCCATTTTAAGGCTAGCTAAAGTAATCTATGAGTATCCCACACACAAACTCACACAAGTGTTCAAGGACATTTATATGTCCATGCTTACATTATTAAAGATTCGAATTTTGTTTGTTTAGAAATTTCCCGCCAGCTACATCATCAAAGAAACCTTTAAAGTTGGCAGACTTGTTTACGCTTAGCACAGAGAAAAACAGCCATGTTGAAGCAAAGCGACGTCAGAATGGAAAAGGGTGCAAGCCATGCCATTTAATATAACCTCGCCTTGTCCATGAAAAAGCTTTTTTTTAGAGACGCTAGATGATGATCAAGAAGAAAAGTAAGAAGCGGTCGGAAATTAAGAGCTGAGAATCTCTTAGCTAGAAATTTAGCCGAAAAATTCCACAAAGAAAGTAGCCATCCAAGGGATCTGAACATAACACAACAATGGCAACAATGGGAATTTTTACGAATGACCACAGGTTTACCATCCTCTGTTTGTGTGGTGTACTGTGCATCTGCAATGGCCATGCCGGCTTATAAAACTTGTCTCACACCACAGGATTACCATCTCCTGTTTGTGTGGTTGACTGTGCATCTGTAATGGTCATACCGGTTTGTAGCCTCACTAAAGACGAAACTTAGGGCTCTAAAAACTTATAAAAATGAAATAAAAACTCTTAGAATCACTGTAATGTTATTTAACTTTGTTTTTCTATGTTCATTTTAGCGATTTGTGCCCTGCAAAAGTGATATTTTCAGCAAGTCGAACCGTTATTTTGAACTTGAACTTGAACTTGATTTCAACGAAAAGACTGCTTTAAAAACGGTTAAATATAAAATTGGATAAATTTGCTAAATAAAGAAATAAAAAATATTCGCAGCTGGAATTCAGCTTTGTTTCTTATATCAACTGACAGAATCACAACAAAAACGACAATGACTTCGCAGCGAGGATGCGATATATTTTATTGAACCCCCTTCGGAGAATCATTATATGTTCAGCAAAGCAGCTGACATCACTGATTTGGAAAGAGGGATGGTTTACTATATATGCCACATAGGCTAAATTCATGTAGGTTTTTCCCTTTTCTTTTTAGGCTTAACGGTAAAGATTACATCCCTTTATACTTTTTTTCCAAAGTTTGCCGAAGAGGAGCGGTGATGTAGCCATCCTGTCTAAAGCTTCTTAATTATTTATTATGATTATCATTATAGCTAATTTATGCCATTTTACCCATGGAAGTTTGAAAAGTCTCCTGGTTCAAGTCAGTTGCGGGACGGTTCAACAACTTCAGAACTCTTTGCGGTTTGTGAGCAAACCTTTCCAAGTCTACTAGATTGATAGCCGTGAGGATCACAGCTCCAGTTTATTTTGGTACTTATTGATAACCTTCTTTAAAGGCATCCTTTTCACGAAGGAGTGGAAGTTAAATGGCATGGCTCACACCATCTCGCATTCCGGAATTTCCTTGCTTCTATTTTCACTGCTTTGTGTCCTAAGCGTACCGGTAAACTCTACCAACTTTAAAGGTTCCTTCGATGTAGCTGGTGGGAAATTTATGTTCGGTAATCCAGTACCTTTCCATCGCCAAAAGCTCAACTCTGTTCCGATTGATTCCAAGGAAGTCGAGAACGAAATTGAATGTTTCTTCGCCTGCGCCAAAGACTCCCGATGTCGATCAACGAACTTCAAAACAGCAGTTGAACCAAGCGGTAAATTTGTCTGTCAACTTTTGGATACCGATAAATTGGCTTCCCCAGGGTTACTCAACGAAAGTGTGGATCATCAACATTACAGCTTTGTGGTACGTTTATAGATTTTATTTTCTTGTTGTTTGTAGTCATAAAAATCTAAATCCTCATATGAAAGGCTGCTTCTAACTTCTGAAACAGGAGTGAAATACAAACGTGAAAATATCGTCCAAATAAAAATATGTAAAACTAAGCTGGTGGTGACTGGTTTCACGTTAATCGTTCCTTATGTTATCAAGTCTTCTCGCCTTAATTTTATAAAAATGTCAAAGTAAACGATATCATCCCAAGTTTTCTCAGGTTTTGTGTTACTGGGCTGAACAAAACTTCTCTAATTAAATCTAATGAACTATCTAAACAATCTAAAGTCATAGATGAAACAAAATAAAGAGTGGACATTTACCTGTTTTCTTAAGGTGACAGTGTACCTTCAGATCGAAAATTTATTGAAATTTTTTTTTGGCGTTAAAATAAAGTTTACAGAATGAACTTTCATCCAAAAAAAAGTATCGAAAAATAGTGAAAATTGACGGAGAAATGACGGTATAACTTTTGTGGGCGGAATTTGTTTATTAAGCGATATGTTTTTTTTAAGCGCCGTTTTCTCAAAGTTAATTTTTCGCTTGTTGGGGACACTTTAAAGAGCTACAACTCAAAGGGAATTTGTTCGATTTTCATTAAATTTGGACGGAAGCTAGGCTAACATATAATCAACAAAAACATGTCGGCGAATTTCTTAATTCCTAAAAATTTTTCTTCAAGAGGCATTTCCGTGCGATCATTCCAACTTTTTTTCTCCCCTTTTCGAAAATATTCTGTAACTTTTCATTGCAATTGAATATGGAAAATCGCCGACACGTTTTTTTAGCGCTTCGTGTCCGAAAACCCAAGAACAAATCAAATTAGCAAAATATAATAATCGCTTTGAGTTATAGCGTTTTAAAGCTGATTCGGACGTTCGAATTTAGACGTCGTAAAAAATTCGACAATTCATTTTATTACCAAATGGTTTCCATATTTAGATAGTCAGCTCTATAAGCTTTAATTTGATGTCTGGGTTTAGGTATGTTAAGTGTAATCTTAAGACGCTAGAGCTGTTATACTGGAGACACCCCCGAAGGTACACTGTAACCTTAAATGCGACAATTGTATGTCCAGTGGACTTAAATGTTTGTAAAAACCTTTGAAAAATGAGTGGTTTGTTAAAATATTTTGTGTTTTGAAAACGATGTGGCCTGTTTTACATCACTGCGACATTTTTTTGTTCAGTGGACTTGAATGGTTGTAAAAACTTCTGAAAAAATTGCATTAATTTAAAATCGCGAGCGAGTAGTTTCTTAGTTTTTGTGTGTTTTGAAAACGACGTGGTTTTTTTTTCGGAAACATTGTTTCTTCTAATGTGGCTAAACTGGGAAACTTTTCTTTCGGAAGCAAACTTTGAATAACACATCTCAATAACAGCTCTAATAACGGGCCCACGTAACGGCTTTTATTTAGGAAGTTCTGCCACTTACAAACCTTTTGAAAAGTTGATTAAAATCTCTGTGGGGTTCTCTGGCCTCCCCTGGTACTGTGCCCTGTTTTGGCGGGGAGGCTTGCGAGTTCTTTCGACCCCTAGAGCTATGTCAGCTGGAGCGCATGTTCCTGGTAGGTTCAACCGTGCTGAATTGGTCTACGGGAGAGGGGCCAGACTAAACAGTGCTCTGACCCTCCAAGTTGAGGGTTAAGCTCAGGGCCAACAACCCTGCATTGTAAAAAAAATTAATGTTACTGAAACTTCCCCGAGAGACCTTATGTGCCACTCGGTACGAAGAGGATAAGTGAGTGAGTGAGTGAGTAAGGTTCTCTGGAAATAAAGCACGGAAAGCGGACGACGTCAGAACTAATCAAGTAAAACCGCAAATAAACTACTGGGAGCGTCACTTCGTTATGGCAAACAAGCCACACAGTGTTTCTCAAAGAATTAAAATAACTTTTAAAGTGGAGTTAAATAAACTCCTTACACTGAAGTAATTTTTTGGTAGTTATTTCAACTCCAAAGTAGATTTATTTTAACCCGCAAAAGTAGTTATCTTGCTGTGTAGTAAAGTTGAATTCATTCCATTAGCAGTTGGAGTTATTTTAACCCCGGATTGGGAGTTAAATTTAGAGTTAAAATGAGCTCCAAAAGGGTTTATTTTGAATCTAAAATTTTCACTCCACTTTTGGAGTAAAAATAACTCTTTGGAAAATTAAATTGCATTTCATAATTTTTCGATTTCTTCTTGAAACGGGCTGCCACTTAACGAAATGTTTAACCGAAATTGTCCACCAGACATAAGGAAAGTTGTTCCTAACTTAATTATAAAACAATTTTCTTCACTGTTTCACAAAAGGAATTCGACGAAATGAGTTCGACAGACGACGCAGACTCAACGAACGCTTCGGAGAATATCGCCGCTCAGTGACTAAACCTCATTTACTACAGACGCCTACTCCAATCTCACAACACTTCAACCAGCCAGGCCACTCACTCAATGATATCATACTCATTACCATCGAGCTCATGAAAAAACATAAGAGACTCTGTCAGACAGGCGCGTGAAGCTCATCTCATCGACAAAGCAAAAACACTAGAACCTTTGGGTATTAATAAACGCGATGAACTGTACTGATTATGTTATCTTAGCAAAATTGCCTGTCATTATTTAGTCAACTATTATATTTGTCAGTTTATCATAGGACGCTTTTTTATTTACCTGTCAATGTAGTAACCTATCATGTTCCTTGGTACCATATTTTAAACTTTTTAAATTGTAACGATATTAACGTATATACTCATTTTTATTTTAGCCCCCGTCGAAGGTTTGTGTTTCAAACCGAAATATCGGGCACAAAATATATATCTTTTATTTTACTTTATTTTTCTTGAGTCAATCTTTTCTCCGCCGTACGGATCAGTTTGCCGTGTTATTTTACATTGAATTGAGTTCGTGAATTCTCTGGCAAAATTCGGACCACTCAGGGAACCAATCAGAATGCTCCTTTTCATCATGGACTGTTTGCCATATAATAAATATTCATATCGCCTAGGCAAGAGTGATAACACGTACGATTTTCATCACGCGCTGGTGACGTAGTCTTTTCAAGAGAAAAAACGGAAAACGGAAAACAAAAACATTTTCAACAAATTAAAAATGATAAAAAGTCCCAACACAAAAGCAATTTAGAAGCCATTTTTTTTTCTCCCCAGGCCCCGTGCGAGTTCAATCCCTGTTTGGATGGATCTACCTGTCAACCAATCAACAACAAGTACGACTTCAAGTGCGTATGTCCGCCGGGCTATTATGGAAACCTTTGTAATATTTGTAAGTACATATTTGAAGGTGTGAGTGGAATAAAGCCCTAAGTGACTTCTGATCAACTGTTACATTCTCCTTCGAGTTTGTCTTGTAAATGCTCATGTCACAAAGGGAGAATTTCGTTTCAGATCAGGGGTCACTTAGGGCCTTATTTCAGTTTGGGATAAGGCCCTAAGTGACTCCTGATATATAGCCAAATTCTCCCTTTGTTACATGAGCATATACAAGACAGACTGGAAGGAGAATCTAGCAGTTAATCAGAATTAATAAAAAACCTCCAAACAGAAGCAAAATTGTTAAAGGGAAACGGTTCTTCGCCGTTCGTAAGAGAAAATAAATTGAATTGAATGCGTTAATATTTCACAGCCCGATTCTTGAACCCATACACTGCTGATTACTATCCCATGGCTTATGATCTGGGATCCTTGGCCTGCGATTCTCAATCCAACTTCTTTGATTCTATTTTTCATCTCTGCAAAGAACTGGTACACTATGCAAGGATGAAGAAATAATTTCCTAGTCACTCTGTGCTTCGGAAACCGGAGTTATCCCTTTAACGTCCCAAGAGTGCCAAATATCAAAATTCAAGAAAAATCCCGAATTTATTTTATAAAATACCGACAAACAAATGGTACCATGCAAAAGTACTGCGGAAGAGGTTTCATTTGAATGGTCACACCATAGGATTGTGTCCACAGACTCAAAAGTTAGAACAAATGATACCATGCAAAAGTACTGCCGAAGAGGTTTCATTTGAATGGTCACGCATTAGGATTTTGTCAACAAACGCAAAAGTTAGAACTATACCACATGTCTCCATAATTGACTCTGGGAGTGAAAGTGTTAAAAGGGGGCGTAATAAGCCACCCGCCTCATTCTTGTTTGAAATAGCGTTGGTAAAGATGATCAGCTTTAGATTGTGAGAACCTTCATCATTTTATCGTCTAAAATATTCTCTTCTTCAGCGTACCAAAGCTGCGCGGATTTGTTGAATGCTGGCTTTAACAAGAGTGGAATTTACTTGATCAAGCCAGTTGCCGAGTCAGACATGTTAAGTGTCTACTGTGATCAAACTAACAGGGGAGGAGGTAAGAGCATACGATGAAGAATCGTTTGACATGAAGAATTGTTTGACCACTGAATCTTACAGTCCTTGTGTATTGTAAGTATCTGGTGCATGCGCAGTGGTTAGCGCTTAGGATATCATGCATAATTGTTTGACCACTGAACCTTACAGTCCTTGTTTATTATAAGTATCTGGTGCAGCGGTGCAGTAATCTCGTACCCAGATCTATCCCGTCGACCCTTTCGAAGTAAAATCCGCCATTTTGAAAATAGGCCAACAGGTCATTTTTGTCAAACTCGTCCCCAGGGTCTTCTCGGTTTTCAATATGGCGGCGGTCATTTTGCAAACCGAGAAGCCCCTGGGAATTGCATCAAATTAGATATGTGAGAAATTTTCGAATGGTGAACTTAAAAGGTAAAAGATTTTTGAGTTAAAATTTGAGAGATGTAACTGGGTTACAAAGAGTTTGTAAAGAACTTTGATAGGTTTTACAGCCGGACAAATGTATGAATAATTAAAACGCGATTCAGTCACGCTTTATAGCCCAGGTACATATCACTCGTCTACGATTTACTACATCCAACGAGGAATGTTTAAGAAAACGCCATGCGTAAATTTCTCACATGTCTAATTTGGGCTCATCCTCGGTGTAAAAACCTGCCAACTCACGAGTGACGTAAAACAAAGAATACAAAAAGTACTGAAACAATAGAGTGCAAGACAACAAAGGTAGAAAACAAAGAAAAAAGTCACAGGTTTTTACACCGAGGTAAGCCCCTAATTTGACGTTCCCAGAAGCTTCTCGGTTTTCAAAATGACCGCCGCCATATTGAAAACCGAGAGGACCCTGGGGTCGAGGTTGACAAACATGATCTGTTGGCCCATTTTCAAAATGGCGGATTTTACTAATCGAAAGCTAATACAGTTTTAATAGAACTTTTTGAACTTCTTTTAGCTGAATATCTCACGGGCAGAAAATTTTCGGAAAGGAATAATATTCCCCAAATTACTATATTTTAGCTGCTTTCTTCTTTTCGAAACTCCTAGCTGACCTCACTTCATTTCCCAAATGACATTTTTTATCCATCCGTAAACAAATACTTGAAATTTTTCGCTGTTACGGTGCGTTTACACAGGCGATTTTTTTGTGCAATTTTTGTCGCACTTGTCAATGCAATTTTTGTCGCGCGCAAGTTGCATCTTCAAATCACATGTGTAAACGGGCGGCGATTTCAGCGCGATTTGGGCGCGCGATGTCGCAGTGGTTTCGAACATGTTCGAACATGTTCAACATGTTCGTTGGCGGTTATTCTTGGGAAATCGCAGCAAATCAAAGCCGAAATGTCGCACCCGAATCGCACAGGAAATCGCCGCTAGTTTACACTTGTGACAAAAGTTGCATTGGAGAGCGCGACAAAAATCGCATCAAAAATCGCATGTGTAAACGGGCGTTTACGAAAGATTTGGGCGACATTTTACTATACTAGAGAAAACTAGTACTAGAGAAAACTCTAATATTAATTTAAGATGACGAAGGCCTTCCAAGCAACTTTATCACCAAAATGATTCGTTACATGCTACTTACTCTTCCCAACTAAGCTGTCAAGCCAACTGGAGAGCTGCTAGCTCTTAATATATGACAGTTAATGGTAATAATAGAGCAGTTTTCAATTGAGTGTGAAAAGTAATTACACAATTGGTTTGGTTTTTAATTGCTACGCTTTGTGATTGACTAAAACATTTCGCGCCACTTTCTCGACCAATCAGAAGTAAAACCAAAACCAATCGTGACTTGCTCGCACGCGTTTTCCCGCGCTTGGCGCCGCCGACATGTAATTGCTTCGAGCTCTGATTGGTTCATTGGATTATTTACGACTGTTGTGATTGGTCAGAGTAATTACTTTGGTTTTGGTTTTGTACACTCAATTGAAAACTGCTCTAATAATAAATCTTTATTGAGGATATTTACTTCATTCGAAAGTGCCTTACAGAATAGTCTTCCTAGTAGTTGTGGTAAACAAATAAACAAATAAACAAATAAATGGAATACAGGTTTAAAGTGAAATGCAAAACCAACTGCTTTTCCATCTATTTTTAAAGTTAACATTTTTCGCTCTTCTAAACAGGTTGGACCATGGTGTTCAAGGTTGTCAGCGGTGTGTCAGCTGACAACATTTACCAGCTGTGGTCATCAGCAAATTCTTTGAACGAAGAAGACACAGAAGTGTTGAATATAGGAACCTCTCGCCCGAAACATTACAAGAACCGCTTGGTACCTAATTGGCAAACGGCAAATCCAAAGGAGGTATGCAAATCTTAAAAATCTTTCACAATCCTGACCTTTAAAAATGTTTAAGGCCGTTAAAATAGTTTTTTAACCGCGGTGGTCTCAATCCCCACTCCAGTGTGGAGTCTGGACACTAGTTTTAGCCGCTGTGATTCCGAAACAATGAAGCAAGCATGCTGTGCTGATCCAGTTCCTTCTTGCCTAACAACAATGGAGAAAAGAATTATATTCAAATATAGCTATAGTAACAACAATTGAAAACGATCAGTCCGTTTAACTTCTGCTAGCGTTGGCTTTTGCTCCTAAAATTGACGCCATTGGTTTTGTCGAGGAACAGTACATTCTTCTGCGTTAATTCTTTTTTGCGTAGCTCCTTGTATGCCTGGTTCTGTATAAACTGCAGTCGAACCTTACATAATCGATCATTCAAATACCAAAACCAGCTGATAGTAGCTAATAGGAGATGGTCAATTCCGAGAGGTCAGACCTCAGACCACAGAGGGCAGATGACTTAACCACTAGGTTAAGTTAGTGGTTAAGACATCTGTCCGGTTATCAGGAAACCCGGGTTCAACTCGCAGCTGGGGCACATTTTCACTCATAATCTTTGTTGTGTAATTTCTGTTCTCAACTTAACTGTCTGTGTATATATATTTCAGTCAGAAATCGCTGTGAATCGCCTTCCAAACGAGAATAGTTTGGCGATCCAAAGATTATGAGGCAATTAGTTATCCATATCTCCCTTCCCACACGAATTTGTAATGCTATACGTTTAACGGAACGCCGATTTCAGGTCCGTTTCTTCAAGAGAAAGCGAAACATTTCTCTTTACAGTTAAACGCAGAGTCAGCGGGATCATGAAAACTTCAAAGCATCAACTGGTTGGTTAGACAAGTTCAAGAATCGATATGTGTGCATGCATGTATCCATGCAAGAATGATTTCAACAATAATTAGAATAAAGTTTCCTTGAACTGCATTTCTTTTGTTTAAATTTTTTTTGTCTCATTAATATTCACGTTTTCGATTATCCGGACCTTCGATTATCCGGACTATTTACCGAAGTCCCAACGAGTCCGGATAATCGAGGTACAACTGTATATATATATATCGCATCGTCCAATTTGCGTTTGTAGTTTGTAGCGAAGTGGAAATAGGGACGTATAATCACTTATCAGGAGTTAAAAAGACCACATGCATTAAAAACGGTCACAGTCGCTTACGATCGAGAGGTTGTTTCTTACAAGCGGTTTGTTGTGCGTTCCTTTGGGATGATCCGGATCCGGATCACTGATCCAAGATCACTCGGATCATGAAGCATCAAAGGAACCGATGAATCCACTCTGGACAAGGATTCATCGGTTCCTTTGATGCAGCATGATCCGAGTGATCTTGGATCAGTGATCCGGATCCTGATCATCCCAAAGGAACGCACCCCCCTGGATTACAACGATTTAATTGGGAAAAAAATTTGGTATTTTGAAAAAGGAGAGGACAGGTCGTCGCACATAGAGCCGGGGTTCGACAGTGACGTTATCAAAATCCTAAAATCTAAACAGCTTATTGTACACGGCTCTTCTTTTAACTATTCTTCATATCAACGATAGTATTCGTCGTGCCAAGTTTCATGTCAATACATTACATTGCTTTGGAGATATAGCGTTTTATTCAGTTTTAGCGGTACGGATGAGATCCTCTATGTGCGAAACAAAAACACCTATTTTTCACTCAGTTTGTAAACTTTTCTAAAGTGCGAGTGCATGGCGGTACACGGCCGGAGCTTAACCCGGTTTCCGTAGCATGAAGCAACTAGGAATATTGCTACTCCCCCTGGATGGGATGGTACCCATTTATACACCTGGGTGGAGAGAGACAGTGTGGAGTAAAGTTTCTTGTGTAAGGAAACAACACGACGGCAGAGACCAGGTTCGAACCACCGACCTTCAGGTTGAAAGTCCGACGCGCTAACCACTAGACCACCGTGCCGCCCACATGATTAAATGGGAGATCTTGTAAATCTTTGAACTCAACAGAAACAGCTATAACTAAAATGTGGCTGTATTTCAAGCCTTTTTTTAAATGCCAATTCGGCCGCCATGTTGGCTTTCCAAAGTGGTACACGAACATGGCGGACGAAACTATTGCCAATTTATTTTATTGTATTTATTTGCATTTCTTGCATTTATATATTGCACCAGTATTTTCTTGCATTTCAGATGGCATTCTCAGTGCAACATCTTATCTTTGGTTTTGCTCCCAAAGCCAGAAAAACAAACTGTTTACGTGGTTTCAGATTTGTTTGTTTATTTATTTATTTATTTGTTTGTTTGTTATAAGGTACGCCTGTCTCTCTACAAAGCCAACGGCTCTGCGGCTCTTTCCATTGTGTTTAACGCTACAAACACAAATAATGAAAACTGGTTCTCCAAAGAAAGAATGATTCATTCTCCCTGGACTGACCTGGAAAGCGAACCGCAGAACTATTTCTCTGTCTCCGGGTTTCGTTCTACCAGAAGCTTCTACATTAGCAGGAATCATGGCGGATGTTCGGAAGATGCTGGGTGGCTTGCGGTATCAACTGGCAATGGTTGTACGTGGGGAAAACACCTTCCTTCACCAGCGATCATTTACAGTGTACTGGACACGTTCACGAGCTGGAATAATAACGGTATGAAAACAGAACTTTTGAGATGCTAGGTGAAGCTATCTAATGCAGTGTTCAAATCGGCACCGGGGGGGGGAGGGGGGGTACCCAACAAAGTTTTGTACGGGGATGCTCCGCCCCAAGGTCCAAACCCTTACCCTTTCACATACCGATTTTGACAGGAAAAGATACCCCTTTCATATACCTTTCAATGAAAATGGTACCCCTTTCGTATACCTTTCATTGAAAATGGTACCCCTTTCATATAGCCTTTACTTGCGTCTGTTTGATGTATTTTGAAAGGCGCTTTTTATAATACTTAAATGGCAGATTTCCCTACCCTTTTTTATACCTCAACTTGTGTTTTCCCTACCTTTTCCTATACTTCGTGAAATCCCTACCCTTTCATATACTTCAACCCGTGAAATCCCTACCCTTTCATATACCTCCAGCGTCAAAAAGGTACCCCTTTCGGGCGGAGCATCCCCGTATAGCCCATTATAGGGAGTACCCCCCCCCGGGCATCAGCACCGAAACATGTTTAGAGTACAGTCAGTCAACTCTCTCTTAACGGACACCTCTCTAAGACGGACACCTGGTGTTGGTAGTCTCTGCCATTGTTCAGTCATTTTACTGTAACTAAATTCTCTATAAGACGGACACAAGACGGACAACGGACACTTAAAAAACCGTGAACGGACACTTGAGAAGGTTTAGCTTTATTATCCCAGAATTAGTGGTATCGCGCTACCTCGACTCTCTATGAGCCGGACACCTCTCTAAGACGGACAATTGGGCCGGTCCCGACGGTGTCTGTCTTATGCCCTGTTCCGATCGGGACCGAAACATGTTAAGAGTAAACATCATGTTTCAACGAAACACGTTTCCAGTAAAAATGTTTGCAATTTCATTGTTCACATTAGTTGTTGGTTCAGTTTAAAACACGTCTTAAGCTTGGTCCAATTACACATGAACCGAACAAAATACCTTATTACATGAAATTTTCGCGACACGTTAATTTCGCGATTTTGAGGTTCGCATATTTCGCGACACCTTAATTTCGCGATTTTGCGAAAATTTTTCATTTTGACTCACTTTAATTTCGCGTTTTTGAGTGAGACACACTTTATTTCTTTGTCAATGTGATTTAAAATGTCCCCGAATTTGATCAAACAACTTAATCCACAATGTCCAAATAAACAGAAACGCAACTGATTATGTAAACAGTAACAAGAAAGATGTTCTCACAGTGTATACAAGGCACAGTTTGTAGTTCATGCTTGAAGGACCAGAACATTACCACAGAATAGTTCAAAATGATTCTTATAAACGTGTGTAATGGTAATAAAGTGGTTTTTTTTAATTATTGACATAATGTGCGTCACTTAATTTTCGCGTCATGTTATTTTCGCGACATTTAATTTTCGCGTCACTTAAATTTCGCGATTTTTTTCAAATCGCGAAATTCGCGAAATTAACGTGTCGCGAAAATTTCATGTAACAAGGTACAACACCAACTTTCTGTTGCATGATTTTGTGGTTTAATTTCACTTGTCAAGCCCTTCGGGAACGAAAGGCAGTGCAATAAAAATGAAGAGGACATGTGTTTCTTCTGGCTTAGATCGAAAGTACCTTCTAAGGTAGTTTCAATCATGCTCAGAATAAACATGTTTACATCACGATTCGCGTAAATACAAATCCTTATAATTTCGCTCGTATCAGTTACTGTGACACATATAGCTTGGGCTACCTGTGTTGAAACATGTTTCATTCTTGATGTGCGGAATACAGCATTAGTTTCAATCATGTTTAGAATAAACATGTTTCGATTACGATTCGCGTAATGCGCCGCCTAATGTGAACACGTTTCACAGTCGTGCACAGAGAGCTGAAATTTTCAGAAACACTGTTATGGATATATTTTTGTTGAATAATAAATAGAGTTGTCACATCTCAAGAAAAGATCTTATAACGGGCCTACATAATGGATTTTCTTGGCAATTCTGCCACCTGCAAACCTTTTGAAAAGTTGAAGTAAAATCTGCGTGGGGTTCTCTAGAAAGGATGATGTTGTGCACCACTTGGTCACGCACACAGATTTAAAAGTTACAGGCACGATTTTTATTAACCTGTATGTTTATTGTGTTCAAGTTCATGTTTTATTTAACCAACAGAAAACGTTGGCGTCGCAGATGTCTTGATAGTGTACATTCGTTAAGGTGAGACTGGCAAAATGGAGTGGTTTTCATTTGAGTGTCGAAAGTAATTTAGTGATTGCCATGGTTTCGTATTGCTACGCTTTGTGATTGGCTAAAAAAGGTCGCGTCACTTTCTCAACCAATCAGAAGTAAAACCAAAACCAATCGTGACTTGCTCGCACGCGTTTTCCCGCGCTTGGCGCCGGCTACATGTATTTGGTACAATTAAGTTAGGTCTACTCTCGTCCTAAGTCGCGTAAGGTCGGCGATTTAGGGCGACCTTAGGTCCCAGAGTAGGCCTTGGGTTGTGATCGGTTCACTGGATTGTCCGGCGACGTCTGTGGTATTTTGCCAGAGTGATCAATTTGATTTTGGTCTTAATACAGTTGCAATTGAAAAATGCTCTATTAATTCGTTTTCTTTATTTTATTTACTTTTATCCACAGCTTACGCATTGTTATATGGCTGGTGTTTTTCTCAATACAACGCGCGCGTTCATTGGTTGATTCATGATCACATGGCATCTAACAGACAAACTGTTTTTTACAATAACTGTGTAAATTCCCGCGCGCTGATTGGCTCATTTCTATGGTCGATGAGAGTATAGACCATGAAAATGACGTAACAGGTAACGCAACGCGGTGAGTTTTGTCAAACTTTTGGCGCTACGGGTTCTTCAAACAGTGAAAAATGCACTTAAAACTGGAATTCTTCAATGAAAAGAATGCTCTCTTGTCAGTTAAATTTAATTTACAATCAGCTAAACTTGCCTGGAATTAAGTGCGAAGCAAAAAGGACAAACAACTTGTCGTAGTTTCACGGGAAAATCCACGGAATCAGTCGCCGGCGCCCGAAAGAACTAAAACTGAGCCGAAAACAACTTGGAGCAAAGATTCATCTGATTATTCGAAGATATTTCAAATTTGAAAAAGGTTAGCTTTGTAAACTGTGCCTAGTAATTTTATATTTGACTTTGTGTGAGGTTATTGTGCTCTATTTTGCGATTATCGCCGAGCGCGGTTCTCTAAAATTTGCCGAATAACGGCTCTTTGTTTTGCTGTGTTAAAATTCATATTAAAAGATTCTAGCGATGATTTAAGCTGAAGAGAATTTTTGTGTGAGCCTTTTTCGTTACATAATTTATTCACATAAAAAGTTAAGGCTTTAATTATTCCCCACGCAAAAACATTTTGCAGCAGTTTGTCAGTGTTAGGTTGTTTATCTTGATTTTGTAAAATGATTCCCGCAAACTTGTTCGCTCAGCGCTCGCAGTTATTCAAGTTTGTTATTGTAAAAAACAAATCGACCGCATTTTTCCATGGTCTATACTCTCATCGACTATAGAAATGACGCCATAAAATGTTCAAAACTTGGCAGTGAAACCACTCGCCTAACGGCTCGTGGTTCCACTTGAGTTTTGAACATTTTATGACGTCATTTCTATGGTCGAGGAGAGTATAGACCATGGAAAAATGCGGTCGATTTGTTAAATATAGCTGGAGTTTTTCTCAATACAACGCGCGCGTTCATTGGTTGATTCATGATCACATGGCATCTAACAGACAAACTGTTTCCCGCCAAACTGGGTCCATGAGCGGGCAACATTGACGTCAGAGGGTAACATTGCACTGTTGCCCGCTAGCGCACGTGATCAGACCGTGACAAAGGGTGGCATGATTATGATGCGATTGATGCTTACCTTGAATGCTTGGCGCGGTTTTCAAACTGCCTTGTGTTGCTATATAAAAAATCCTTCGGGAAACAGTGAATTTTGTTTCCCTCGAATCTCGAGATTCATCTCGGGAAGTAAGTGTTTAAGTGTTAAATAGTTTTCGTCAACGTAAACCATGACGCATTATATATAATCGACAGATTCTTATAGTTTATTAGGTCTTATTAAAATCTTTCTTGTTTTTCACAGAAGGCCACGTTTCAGCTGAAGTTTCATTCATCGTTTCCTTGGGGACCGTTTGTAGCATGTCACGTATATATTTAAAACAACAAGAATATATTTGCATCCGTTTACTTAACTTTTCGAATGGAATGAAGAAGAGAGAATGTTGCTAACAGAACACCAAAAATATCGCGTATGCATAGATCTTGTGTTAAACTGGTCGAGAGTTTTCTCACTTCTCCTTTTGTCGTAACCAAAACCAAAGAATCACTGTGGCCAATTATAACAGGCACAGACAGTCCAATGAACCAATCAGAACTCGAAGCAAATACATGTCGCCGGCGCCGATTTCCCTTTCGTGAACGGTCGATACCATAATTTGCATTCACTAGTGATTGGCTAAAAAATCTCGCTCCACTTTCTCAACCAATCAGAAGTAAAACCAAAACCAATCGCGACTTGCTTGCACGCGTTTTCCCGCGCTTGGTGCCGGCTACATGTATTTGATACAAGTTAAGCCTACTGTCGTCCTAAGTCGCGTAAAGTCGGCAATTTAGGGCGACTTTATGTCCCAGAGTAGGCCTCGAGTTGTGATCGGTCGAAGCCATTGTTCTCTAGTTTATACATGGACTAGGACGAAAGTAGGCTATTATTTTTAGATAAAATTGGGCCAAGATAAAGCCATTATTAGACCTAAGCTAGATTCGCGATTGGGTTAGATATAGGGATTGGGTTACCCGCTATAGATGTGTCTTCTTTTACAATTGCCTTTTCTCGTCAGTTTGCCGGTTCAACACAATGGTCGGTAGTGGCAAAAGGAAAGATGCTATCGTGCAAGAGATTCCGGGTTCGATTCTAGGTAGTTAATTACATTTTTCCTTTTCTGAAACAAAATAAAATTATGACTGATAAAATATTTCTAAGGTCGTCGCTAAAATGACATCGACCGTTTACGAAAGGAAAATTTGCGTCGCGCGCCGCCTTTGTGATCCACATTTAAATCTCTATAAAGTCCCGTTTACACATGCGATTTTTGATGCGATTTTTGTATATGCAACGTTTGTCGCAAGTGTAAACTAGCGGCGATTTCCTGTGCGATTCGGGTGCGACATTTGCTTTAATTTGCTGTGATTTCCCAAGAATCGCCGCCAAGTTGCATCAGGTTTCGAACATGTTCGAAACCACTGCGACATCGCGCGACAAATGGACAAATGGACAAATCGTCGTCCGTTTAAACATGCGATTTGAAGATGCAACTTGCGCGCGACAAAAATTGCATCAACCAGTGCAACAAATATTGCACAAAAAATCGTCTGTGTAAACGGGCCTTAAGGCCCGGATCGCCCTTGAGCAATCTGACAACTTACATATAACATAAAATAAGTGCGAACCCAAGTTCCAAAAACTTTTCAAGTTTTTGCGGATTGACAAAATTCCGCCAATCTTCAAAAAAGCCGAAGTGTTGTCTCGGAGGCGACCAAATTGTGGCAAAGGAGACTTTGTTTATAAATCGTAGATGTTTAAAATATAGCTTCAATTGCCGTTCAACGCGTACTAGATTTCGAAGTCAAAGTGACTGACTGTATTGCGGCCAGTCTATTAAATGTCCGCTGAGCTTGAACGGCCAATTAAGGAAACATTTGTCAGTTGCTATAAAACTCGTGCAGAATAATTAATTTTCACCTCGTGAAATGACGCTTGCAAGCGACTTGCAACCAGAATAAATCAGAACAACTGAATGCAAAGCGCATTTTTTATTCTCACTTAAAACGTTTTCTGATGTAGAAAGTGAGTAGAATGAGTAGCCTAATGGTGGCCGCTTCTTCGCGTTTTCGAAGTGTCTGTGAAGAGTATTTGTTGTTAAGTTTTGAACGTCTAGTAGATTTATACTAAAACAATTAAATTATTCGCTCTTAATTTCAATCGCGTGATAGTTGATTCGGGCTTCGCCCTCATCACCTATCACGAGATAGAAATCTCGAGTTCATAATCTAATTGTTAGGGCCGATTTACACGGTACAACTTTGTCGCATGCGACACGCTCGTAAGCATGCCGTAAGCGTGTCGCATGCAACAAAGTTGTACCGTGCGCTTTCATAGTGCGCTTTCATAGCGCGCTTTCATAGTGCGCTTTCATAAGTGCGCTTTCATAGTTTCTGGAGTGGGGAATGAGCCACTTCGAAAAATACCATAATACTATTTTTCGAAATGGGCTGTAAATCTTACGCACCAGATTTATCGAAAGTCTCGATAACTTTTCGGGCCCGGAACTAAGTTAAAATCAGAATCTATAAAATGGTGATGCATAGGTTTAGCCCTCAAACCAGCTTGGATTGTTTCGTCAATTTAGAATTTTATTCCTTAGCTTTCAAAACGAACAAAATTTTAATCTTTAATGAATACATTGCGCACATAAGATAGCTTTCCGGGCCCGAAAAGTTATCTGGACTTTCGACAAACGGGACCCAGAGCCGGACACGTAAACCCCCAAAAACAACTATTGGGAAAAAATGGAGACCGTGTACCCCTGACCTATGCAGTGGTGCTACCTTTAGGGTTTTGAGATGTCTTAACTAAAAAAGTAAACGACTCAAACTTAATTAATTACGTAATTACTTACTTAATTAATATTGGTAATTGAACTGAGTGGAGTGCAATTTGGTCTGAAATCATACGCGTGATTTCAAAATCAAACGAGCGCGATAGCGCGAGTTTGATTTGAAATCACAAGTATGATTTCAGACCAAAATTGCACGACACGAAGTTCAATTACCACTTAATTACATCCATTTTGAAATCCCCCAATATTGCACAAAAAAGTGTAATATTGTAATAAGAGGATCACCAGTGATTTCAAATGGTGCAATTTGGAAATAAATTGCACCATTTTAAAATGATGCGATTTAGAGTCCAAAATGGTGCAATTTGGAAATAAATTGCATCATTTTGGACCAATCAGATTCCAAGGATCACCAGTGATTTCAAAATGGATTTAATTAATTACTTAATTACTTAATTAATTTAATTAACTTAATTAACTTCATTAATTCTTAGATATATTTATGATGTTATAATAGGTGGCTTATTTTTAAGGAATCTTGTACTCTGTTTTAAGCCTACTTCATATTTTTTTTTGTAATTGTAAATCTGAAACTAGACTGAAACTTGAATAAATAAATAAATAAACATGCGCCTTAACCTGTCGATAAGGTAAGGTAATACAATAAACAACTAAGACGAGACGTAACTTGACAAAAAAAATAGAAATTTAACTTGTTTGATGAGTACTTGATGCGGCGAGGCTGACCGTAGAACGACACGATTCTATCAATATTTTCACTCACATTTATATTTCAATATTCTTAATATATTTCATTTTTAATTAATATTTACCTAGTAAATTAGAAACTTTGATTGTTTTTGTAAGTAAAGTTATTGTCATGTGTTTTACATATGAGCCTCTGGCTTGGATTTGGAGGACAGCCTCATCCCACGCTTTGACATTAATAAATGATTAATTGATTTATTGATTGATTGATTGATTGATTGAATGGATCTTTTCAAACTGGCGAACCGTGAACCACCTTTCTACCGCGCATAACACTAGTACCCTGACTCGTCCCCAGTGGTCTTGACTCGGGAGACGCGCGTGGGGGATAGACGCGAACGAGAGAAGCGCGACCGAAGGTAGTGATGGGAAGGAGGAAAAGGAAAGGGATTTCCCATCACACCTCGCGCTTCCCTCGGCCGCGCTCCTCTCGTGAATTGAGAGACGACTGGTAACGAGTCAGACTAGTACCTGGTTCTCTGAACCGCGCTCGCGAAATATTAACTTATGTCAATCAAGATTATCACAAATTACATGTTCTGTATCAGGATTTACAAACCTTAATTAAATTTTAATTTCTTTTGTATTTTCCTTATGAATTATTAAGGCATTAAAAAAATATATTTCAATCCATCTCTCCCCCACATCTTTGATATCATCAGAAAATATTACAATTTACTGCTCTCTTCTAACCGCTGCAAAATCATTTTTCAGCCTTGCCTGTTGTAGCCCACAGACGCTTCCCCAGCCTTCGTGACTTACTAGTCATGGCTAAACTCCCTTCTAACTGACTATTAATTCCAACCCCCAACTCCCTTCCGGTTTTTTCCGTTGTGGAAAAAATTGCGCGACCTGTCCTTACATTTCTAATGGACTTACTAACCACAGTCAAACTTCTATTGAATTGAATCGTTCCCTATATTTACTGTAAACTTGACCTCTTTTAAGCGGTCACCTCTACCAAGTGGTCAGTTGGCTCTTCCCCGAGGGTGTATACCTTCTTTTCGACTGGTGAAACATGCCCATCAAATCTAACCTGACCTGTGACACTAAAACCTCATCTACATGATTCAATGTAACCACTGTTATTTACAATACATAAGAGACTAAACGACGTTTAAAAGGTCGTTTTATTGAACACCGCCGTACGATAGATAACCCTGACTGCACTAAATCCAAGCCCACTTCAGTTGCAGAACATTTTCTCTCCTCTCCTAACCACACTGCTAACGATATGCAACTAATCCCCATCTAAAAAGTCTAAAAAATCTTCTCCAACAGAGAGACAATTCAGATCGAAAGGCCAGGAAAGCGTTTTTAATAATGAAAGGCAAAATAATTGATCCCGATGGTCTTAACATGTGTTTTCAAGATTTTGGCCAGGAGCTTGCGTTAAGTTTACTTTATTATCTTGAAATTGGAAGAAACCATCGCCAAAAGTGATAGAAGCAAAGAAATATGAACTAAACAGACAAATAACGGCTCCGCGAAAAGTCAAAATTTCACAAGACTCACAAGAATGGCAAATTTGATTTATTTTAAAAATCAAATTTCATGAACTTTAATCCACTTCAATCCTTGCAATCCTGCACTTTATCTCCAAACTACTGCTTTTGTTTTGCTCTGTGGAATCCGGTTTTATCCAATGCCTAGCCTCTTCATCAACTTTTTTAAAAGTTTAGCTCAACATTTTGCGCTACATATATTTTTCTAAAAAATTAACTCTTCATTTACGACAGATTTATGACATTTTCTGTGCATCTTACGAAAAATCGGGCCCAAGAGTTCAGTCCCTATTTAATGCCCACGAGTAGAGTTCAGGGATTTCATCTTTGGGTAGCAAAAAAAAATAAAAGATGTAAAAATGTAAAAAAAAAAAAAAAATGAAATGCGAAGACGCGAAGAGTAGTCACGTGTCAACACTTTTCCCGCGCAATTGCATAGTCAGCGGTAAACTTGAGTTGGATCATGTGATCTCTGCCCGCCAAAACAGAGCTTCGAAGGAAGAGTTTGTCGTTCATGCTTTCGTGTTTTGCGCTGTTCTTTTCGGTTTTTTGACATTTTGTGAAAGAAGTTCGTCTTAGAAGTACTTCAGGTAGGTATGATAGTTTATTTGAGGGATTATAAGCTCGCAATGATGCGCAATTTCTGGTATGAAGTCCGTGCTTCTATGGAAATTATAAAACTTGAGTTGTCGTCTTGTCGGTCGATAAATGAAATTTGGGTCCCTGGAAAACGAGCTTATAAGCTTAAATTTTATTATTCTATCACCTTTGAGATCGCTTTGAGTTTTAAGTGTTCTCCAAACCGCTTTTAGACACGAGTTAGAGGGATTTATAGCAAAGCTAAAACATACTGTATTGCATTTTGATCGATCAATGACTCAGATGTTCTTTATAAGCTTACTGTCATTGTGTGTATCTTATGTAAGCTAACCTTAAATCACTCTATTCTGAATAAGAAGTTTAATATGACAAATACATTTTAAATTTCTTGTTTAAACTAGCATAGAGAATGTATTGGGGATTCTATTTAGATTATAAATAAATGAAGTTTGGGAGTAACTGCAGAATACCCGGCCACTTTGAAGCTATACCCTGGAAAAAGCTGGATATGTGGCTACACAGTCATTCTTTCCCCACGCTTGTTCTTTTTTCACGTTTTAAGAATGAGAAATATACATATTGTACAGTATGTCTATTCCAGGGGACAATGGCTACGTGGCTACGCAGCTACATGGCTACACAGCTACAGCTAAGGTATCTAAGTAGCCATGTAGCCGCGTAGCCACTGTTTCTAGAAGTGTTCTCGTGTGGCCGGGTATTCTGCAGTTAAGCGGAAGTTTGTTTTCTACTTGGATGAGATTTTTAATCTCCCAAGGCCTGGTTCAGACACCGTATCTCACATGAGCTGAACAACAAACAACAAACAAAAACCTTTATTTAGACACGATAAAAGTTTAAAGCTTCACTAGCTTGTGGGGTCGTGTGTATAGTAAAATATCTAAAATACAATAAACTTAATTCAGCCAAAATTCAGCCAAAATTAATTAAATATGAACAGAACTGCATATTCTGTAGCAGAGGTTGCAGCAGAATGTTCAGAAAGCTTAGCTTCTTGCTCCAAAATACATTTTAATAATTTATGCATTTGATTTGGCTCATGTAAAGTTCAACGTCTGAATCAAAGCCAGTCCATAGCTGTTATTTCGGCTGAGTCAGGCGGAAAAAAACAGCTTAGCCAAGAAATTAGATCAGCTGTTCCAAATGGATTCAGACGTTGTACTTCACATGAATTAGGTTTGGCTCATTTGAGATGTGGCGTTTATATTTGTCCTAAGAGACATGCAAAATGTTTTAAGGCCTGTGATAAAAATAATAATATCAATTTTGTCTAATGTTTCTTCATGTACATCGTAGGTTAACATTTAGGGCATTCATTAAGGATGGACTTTACATTGTCAATTTATTTGGACATTGTACAACAACAACAACAACTTTATTAGTTCTCATAGAGACATTACCCACTGTGAATTTCAACGTCGTCCTGGGTCTCAGTTTCCTGCACTCTGTATCAGATGTGGGTTGAGCTTAAATGGTCACACCATAGGATTTCGTCCACCGATTCAAAAGCTAGATCTATACTACATGTCTCCATAATTGTCTCTGGGAGTGAAAGGGTTAAAGCATCATAGAACCTGCTTGCTTTCAAAATCCCACTTTTGAATATCAATAATTACATTTCCACAGCTTATTTCATCTTAGTACTGTGAGTTGAAGTAACTGAATGTTTTCAAGAATGAAATGTATGTAACCGCAACAAAAGGTATTAAAAGATTCACTTGGTACATGTACATGTATTTAGTTGTTCCAGAAAATAAATTATCCATACCCCTCCCACAGAAGGTTCTTTTCATTGAAATCCCCCACCCCCTCTGGAAATTCCAGTTTTACATTTTGCTTCATACTTTCCTTTTGAGACCCCCCTCGCCCTTGGAATTTCCAATGTCCTTCTCTATTCCATGGAGGAGGTATGAATACATCAATTAACATGTATTTCCTGGAACTGCACATTAAGTATACTGCTGAACTCTGAAAATCCCCACCCCTCTGTAAGGTGTAAGTAGTGATCCTTACTCAGAAGTGATGTTAATTATGGTACCGGTGATTCCTATTCTGTAAATTGTGTTGCATGCACCTGTAGATGATGCCTGTTTTGGAACCAGAAGAGGAGGAGGCTAGTGGCAGCGGTGCAGCAGCTAGTCCTGCCATCAGCACACCGTCTCCTTCTAGGAGTAAGGTCAGTTAGGTTTCATAATCGGTAGGAGGGGCCAACCCGTAGATCTTGATATTTATTTGAACCCAAGAAGCCACCTACATGTACTTTTTATCCCATGCTGTGAAGAATACAGCCAATCAAAAGGCTGGAAAGCTGTTGCATGTTCTGCAGTATTCCATGGGTTGTATTCAACAGTAGTTACTTGATGTCATAAATTGACCTAGCTAGTGGTCTGAACTAGAAATGTAAGTGGGGTATAATCGAAACATCTTTGTATCTTCATTCATTCATTTATTTTTGCCAGTAATCACAAATACAACAGGAGTATACAGAAATTTATAATACATTAAAGATAAAATACACTATAACTAACTAAATTATTTACAAAATCAAATGTTTAAAGTGGTAATGGCATTGAAGGAAGCCTATATAGAAGCCGGGGGCTTCTATATAGGCTTCTACATGTTATCTTCCTTGATAAGTCTTCTGTAATCGTCAGCAATTTTCAGAAAATGTTGCAAAATGACCCTTGGATAATCATTGCAAATGTTTGGAACATGTTCAGTAATTTGTCAGGAGTCTTTGGCAAACTTCGGAAAAATTCAGAAATTGATCACAAACTTTCTGAAAAGCATTGTAACAATAATTATCTGAAAATTGTCATAAACTGTGACCTTAATGGTACCAAAATTAAAAACTATAAGACATGGTACAAAATAAATAAACCTTATTCGATCATTGGATTAACTGATAACCTGTTGGATATTTTACGAGTTTTTCACGTATTTCACTAAATTTGCATGAAAATGACCCAGTTTGCTGCCTTATGTTAGCTCTAACACCTACTTCAAAAGGTAATGAAATGAGGGACAGTTTCATTGGTCCCTATCGAGTCCATATTAGTAGGCCTTGACTGTAAATATTGGTAAATGTAGGCAGCGTGGTTGAGTGGTTAAAGAAGCTGACTTGTAATCCGGAGGCCCCAGTTTCAAGTCTGCCTCTGACAACCAGCTGGATTTGTAACATGTTAGTCCCTTGTTGAAATACATGTACTTTGCCATGTTATGTAAACAGCTGACTGGTTTGTCCCAACCACTTTGGATTCTCAACAATAGTTAGTAACTGTTTACTTTGGATATTTATTTCAATGATTTACAGTGTCCCCAATTAGCACTGCAGTGCTAAATACTATACCTTGGCACTGAAATAAAGCGATTTAGGTACGATTTATAGCCTCTTAAATCATCAGTGTTCTCAAAAACACTGGATTCTTAATTGATAATTATTGTTAGGTTGGACAGTCAGGCCGATCCCCAAGACGCAGTGGTAGGAAGATGAAACAGCGAATCTTGTATGGTCACCAAAAGAAAACACCTCTAGCACTACTGTCCCAAACCAAGAAGACCAAGGAAACCCCAGAAAGTGGATCAGATGAGGGAGAAAGAGAAGAAGACGAAACAGAAGAAGCCGGGTAATGAACACTTATGAACTCAGCTGAAAATACCATTTAGATGATCAGACATATTGCCTGGCTAGTTTTATTCAAATCTCTCAATTTTAAGTTATGCTCACAAATGCTTGTGTGCACAAAAATCAGTCAGATTTTGTGTTAAAGCTTTATTACAGAACCACTCAAATTTATGTTGACAGTCTCGACTTGATCCTGGAAACTCAATCCTTGCGTCTTGAAATTCAAATTACTAGAATCAATCACATTACTGCATCATTCAAGTAATGTTATATCAAGCATGAGACACAGTGTTTCATCAGATTTCCAAACACTGCAAAGTGGGTTGAAAGACGAGGCGCAGCCGAGTTCTTTTAACCCACTTCAAGTTGTTTGGAAATCTGATGAAACACTGTGTCGAATGTTTGATATTACTTCTCAAACAAAATGATTTTAGAAGGAGAGATTAAGGATGCAAAAATGAGGAGTGTTTCAACTGATTTCCAAACACTCATTAAACATTAATTTCCTTAGTATTTGAATTATTAATGAGTTGAGAAGGGCATGCAAACACTGAATTTTTTTATTTATTTAAATCCCAGCTGTTTACATTCTGCATAACTATCAATCATAACATTATATAATTATGCTGGACCCCTGAAAACAGAAAATCAGAAAATGGATCGAAATCCACCAATCTCACAACCAACGGTGGTGGTGTTGTGGTTAGCGCGTCGGACTTTCAACCTGAAGGTCGGTGGTTCGAAGCCTGGTTTCTGCCGTCGTGTTGTTTCCTTAGACAAGAAACTTTACTCCACACTGTCTCTCTCCACCCAGGTGTATAAATGGGTACCGGCGACAAAATGCTGGGGGTAACCCTGCGATGGACTAGCATCCCATCCAGGGGGGAGTAGCAATATTCCTAGTTGCTTCATGCTATAGAAACCGGGTTTAAGCTCCGGCCGTTATGAGCCTTCTGGCTTGGGTGCGCGACTTTACTTCTCACAACCAACAAACATGACCTTCTGACCCTGTGGAGTTAAACACACATACTTGTTTCCCGAGATCTTCGCAATTACGGCAGTAAAAAATGAAACTGGTTTGAGTTTTGAACTTCAGAGCTTGCGTGTTGGCTTCAAGTTATGCAAACTATTTTGAGTTGTTTTTTTAACCAATTATTTCACAAATCATCAGAAACCAATTTATCGCCTTTATTGTTTTTTTTTAGTGATCAGGCATCTGGGGATGAATCGAGTGATGACAGTGATCTGGAAACACCGGTGCAAGCTCCTGCTCCAGGAAGAGGAAGAAAAAGAGCTGCTGGAATTTTTAAGGCTACCCCGGTACAGCTACAAAAGATATGATACTGAAAAATGTTGCTTATACAACTTTCTAAGAGGTTTTTCAGTGGGATTATTAGTTGGGGCTTATGTCGGGGGAAGGGAGCCTGATGTTTACCTGTGTATAAATAAAAGTGATGATGATGATGATGATGATGATGATGATGATGATGATGATGATGATGATGATGATGATGATGATGATGATGATGATGATGATGATGATGGGCGAGGGGGAGGGGGGCTTATAAGTGGGATAAAAAAAAATGTTTCAGAATGAGTTGATCAGAATGAGCTGAGACTAACATACAGCATTATCAAAATATGTTTTCCACTTACTGGTCTTTGATAAAGCTTAGGCCCAGTTCAAACGTTGAACTTCGCATGTGCCAAATCTAATGCAAATGAGCAAGAACAATAGATTTTGCTCATTTGCATTAAATTTGGCACATGTGAAGTGGCCTAAGCTTAATCAAAGACCAGTTAGTGGAAAACATATTTTGATAATGTTGGACCGGACCTTAAACATCACAATAAATCAATAATTCATTTCAATATTGTTCTTTACTCTATACTGTACATGCCTAATACATCATGTGTGGTGATAAGGGAAAATGGTAAAGTTAAGCTTAGTAATGAAATGAGAAAGATATAATTTCATTACCAAGCTTAACATGTACTATCTTTCTTTAATTATCACCTCACATGGTGCTTTTGACATTACTGATTCTAGCAGTACGCAGGACGCATGTCATACATGAACATTGTATATGACCTAGTTTATCACGAGTCTCTTGTAGCTCAGTGGTTAGAGCATCTGACCAGTGTGTGAACCTAGTATATGACCTACATGTAGCTCGCCATGAGTCTCTTGTAGCTCAGTGGTTAGAGCATCTGACCGGTGTGTGTGAACCTAGTATATGGCCTAGCTCGCCATGAGTGTCTTGTAGCTCAGTGGTTAGAGCATCTGACCAGTGTGTGAACCTAGTATATGACCTACATGTAGCTCGCCATGAGTCTCTTGTAGCTCAGTGGTTAGAGCATCCAACCGATGTGTGAACCTAGTACAATATGGCCTAGCTCGCCATGAGTCTCTTGTAGCTCAGTGGTTAGAGCATCCGACCAGTGTGTGAACCTAGTATGTGGCCTAGCTTGCCATGAGTCTCTTGTAGCTCAGTGGTGAGAGCATCCGACCGGTGTGTGAACCTAGTATATGGCTTAGCTCGCCATAAGTCTCTTGTAGATCAGTGGTTAGAGCATCCGACCGGTGTGTGAACCTAGTATGTGGCCTAGCTCGCCATGAGTCTCTTGTAGCTCAGTGGTTAGAGCATCCAACCGGTGTGTGAACCTATTATGGCCTAGCTCGCCATGAGTCTCTTGTAGATCAGTGGTTAGAGCATCCATCTGTCGGGGAATCGGATTGTTTTCTTTGTCTCGTGCTCGTGACACGATGAACATCACATCTTCCTCATTTCATTGCTGAGTTTAACATTTACATGTACATGTACCATCTTTCTCTATTTACATTGTATCATCCTATATATTGTTTCTCATAGGCTGCCAAGAAACCAAGATCTAAACAATCCTCTGCCCGCAAATCACCTCAGAAGAGATCAAGGAAATCCAAAGCAGTTGCCGAAGATGACGAGAGTCAGGGGACCTTGTTTGACATTGTACAGGCTGGTAAAGGAGCTCTCAGGGTGAGATTGTGAATTTGAACTCCTTTGAATTGGGTTTCTAGCTTCTACATTGTATCAATACAAATGTAAAACTTGGAAGAAAAAACAAATCCATGTTCTTTGATTATTAATTTTTTAGTTCTAAGAAGTCATACTTTTCCACTACTACAGCTGACAGCCCTGATGTGTTAAAATAATTGCATTCACTTATCTTCTAATTTTAGGCTGTGGTAGATGACTGGATTGAGAGTTACAATTCAGACAAGGAAAATGGAATGGTGGATCTCATCCAATTCTTTGTGCAGTGCTGTGGCTGCAAAGGTGTGTTTATCTCTTTCAATTCCACAAGCAGACAAAATCAAATTTAAAGAGACAGCATCCTGTTTGATATAATTATAGAGTTTTCCTGAGTATGGCAAGGAGCTTGTTGTGCTTGTTGTAAGCTTTGCTATTTTGAAAAAAAGGGAGGATTAAAAAGAAAAAAAAAAGAGATAAATATTGACATGTTTACTGTCAGACGTACCTTACCGTAAGCACCCCAAAAAACTTTTCGGAAGTTAGCCAATCAGAGAGTGCAAATTCAATTGACGAGCATGCCTCCTCACAAAGTTGAGCACAATGGAATGTAATCTTGTCACTTTGTGTTTATCACAGGGGTAGTGTATAAATTGCTACAAAATATGAAGATTTTATTCACTTTATTGCTTTGCATGTATCCTGCAGTTAAGAAAATGATTATAGACACAATGTAAGAATTGTACATTTGTAAGGTGTGGCACACTGTAACACCTCCGTATTGGGCTTGTTTTAATTTTCTTTTTTTTTTTTTCAGGAACTGTTACTCCCAAAATGTTGGAGGAGGAAGAAAGTGTCAATGCAATCCGTCAACTGACGGAACAATTTGATGAGGTCAGAACAAAGCATTTTTTATTACCTTAACCCTAAACGCTCTCCCCACTGTTCTCCATACGTTTAGTTAGGAGATGTTGTTTGTTGAAACACCAAAGTAATTTGTTTTAACACTTTGACTCCCAAGAGTGCCAACAATCAATATTCAAGAACATTCCCAAATTTTCTTTTGTAAAATATTGTAAAACAAATGGAATCATGCAAAAGTACTGCCAAAGATGTTTGATTTGAATGGTCACACCATAGCATTTGGTTGACAGACTCAAAAGTTAGAACTTACTACATTACATGTCTCATAACTAATCAACTCTGGGAGTGAAAGGGTTAAGTGATCATTTCCTTTATTCCCATGACCTGTACAGTCTGTATGTTTGATCATGGTCTAGGAATATTGCAACAAGTAAGCGAAAAGAGAACATACAGGGTCTGAAAATTAATTTTGCACTTGCTAGCTCCTCAAAGCATGTCTAAATCCTTTAGGGTGAGTAAAACTCAAATGTCACTTGCCCAGTTTGGCAAGTAGCATTTTCACTTTCAACTTGAATTGTTATTCTTTTGAGTAAGTATATTATAATTATGCTCTGAGAATTCAGTTTTAAACCCTGAAATAAGATGAATAGTTGATCAATGAATTGATGATTGTGAACCATCAAAACTTAGTAAACATTTCAGAACTGACATAAATGATTTTTTATTCCTTAACAGGACAGCCATGAATACCCACTTATCATGACAGGTCAAAATTATAAAAAGTTTAGGGTAAGTATTCTATATTTGTGCGGAGATGGGGATCTGAACTGCCCACTGTCTTTTCTTACATGTCAGTCCCGCCAGCTATTGCAATAATATACATGTTTTGATGTATTACAGGTCAATTTTATGGAGTTTGTGGATTCGCTGATTCAGCAGTGTCAACATAGCATTATTTATGATGAATACATGCTTGATACCTTGGTATCCTGGCTGATTCGACTGTCAGACTCACAAGTTCGCGCCTTCAGACACACAAGTGCATTAGCTGGTAAGTGTCTATCTTGTTTAAAAATCAATAACTCATAAAGCAGATCTGTCATTAAGTCATGTCAGAGTTCCTTTATGTCTTGTAATCAAAGCAAGGCTTGGTGATTGTAAAGAGTACTTCTATACATGTCTGTCACCTTACATGCAGGTTACTGTTTTATGCTCTCTCCTTAGGAATGAAACTTGTCTCTGCATTGATACGTATAGCAAAGAATGTTCACATAGAGTTGGACCACACCCAGGTATGGCAGTGTACTTCGTCATCATCATCATCATCATCATCATCATCATCATCACCGTTGTCATCATCTCGACAGTCATGATCATCAATGTCTTTGTCACCATCATTGTCCCTGTTATGGCACTGCTAGAGCACAGCCCTGTGTTTAATTTTTTAAGAATTAATGGCCAAATTATGAATTTCTGTTCCTTTAAAAAATCTTTTTCCAGCGTCAGCTTGACAGCGAAAGCAGTAAAGTTTCCTCAAAGAAGGCCATCGAAAAAATTGAGATGCTACAAAACAGGAGACAAGAGGTAATGTTTTTTTGTTATAGTAAGGGTGTCAGATTGAGATTTATAAAAAAATTAAATCCTGCTATAATATATTATCTTATTTTATATTATACATGTACATGTAGCATTTTTTAACCTTGCGCAATATTATTTGTTGCTTTTCTGCAGCTGAGACAAAACATCAGTGACTTAGAAGACATGATGAACTTTGTACACCAGGGAATGTTTATTCACAGATACAGGTACGTGCATGTAGCCCTCCAGCGCTCCAAGCTCATTTTTTCAATAAGTCGCCTTTTGGCGACCTACATTTTTAAAATGGTTGCCATTGGAAAATTTCAGTCGCCAAAAATATTCATTTCATTAACGCAAGACACTTCATGCTACTTTACATGAAGACACTACTGCTGAACGTTTTCAAAATGGCCGCTTAATGAATTTGAAGCTGCGTTATGCAAATTCTTATGCCAGTACACATGTCTTGCAATGCAAGAGGAACAGATTCATCACTGACCTTAAACAGGAGAAATGCATGGAAACATTTCTTTGATTTAACAATGATTCAATTAAAAATCTATAAAACGTAATGTCAACTTTATTGTTTTGAACTTAAATCCTTTGGCGACCTTTGCCGATAATTCAGTCGCCAATTTTTTTCCCTCGCCATGGCGACCAAAATGGTCGCAGCTTGGAGCGCTGCCCTCTATTGTTGCCCCACCCACCTAGAATCTTTGCCCCCATTGTGGGAAAATATTTGAAAAAAATAATTACAATGTTTCTCAAATAATCAGTTTTCCAGGCATCTCAAAGTCAGTTCAAACATGGCTGTGCCTTGTTTTTTCAACCCACTTCTTGGTGTTTGAAAATCCTTATGAAACACTCTTCCTCATGTTTGATACATGTGTATGACTTCAAATTACTATTAAAAATTAATAAAAATTAATGTCATTTATTCTAAAATGCATTGATTAAAACCTTGTAACACTGAGTCACACTTGTATTACGCCATATGTGTCTTGTACATGTAGTCCCTATTTTAATTTTAGGTTTGGTAGTAAATCATTGGGTTTATCAATGTATCGGAACAGTGACATTAACTATGGTTTTACTGTAAATTGCCCAAAAGCCTTAAGTCCGTTCCCTTATCAAACATGTAGCGTGAGTCCCAAGACTAGTGTGGTTTGGATGCACATTAAATGTGCATCCAAAACACATTACAATGTTCAGCATCAGTGGGATATTTTGTGACAAAACTGACATTGTGTTTACTGTTGCTATCTTCAGAGATTCCAGGCCTGAAATCAGAGCTTTGTGTATTGCGGAAATGGGTGAATGGATGAGAGAGTACAGGTATAGGTGTTGTAGAAAACTAAAACATCTTCTCAAACTTGTACATGTACATGTATTTTAATTTACTCATACGTGAAGGCAAAAAAAGTATATACACCATGACTCCTGATTTCAGATCAAATGCACACCTTAGTTTTTCTTCAGAAACACATAACTTTTTACATCTACTGTAAAAAATCAGATAACAAGCCCAGTGCTTTTCCAAAAGGCTTTTTTAGTGTGCTTATTTTCAGTTTTGACAAAAATATGGAGAAAATGGCCCAGGGTGTGTATGGGGGTGTGGTATCAGATTAAAATTGGACCTATTACATTGAGACACCATTGTTGCCACCACATAGCTCCATCTTGTTTGATAAAAACTCTTTTAATGGGCATTGTCGCAGGGATTTCAACCTTTTTTTGCTCAAAACCATGCTACAATACCTTTACTTATTTACAAAATAATGCTGAAACACAGTGAGAAAGTAATAATTAAAACCAATTCTTGGCAGAGGAACAAATCATCTGTTTTAGCCTATTTTAAAAACAAAAATGTGAGAACTTGAAAAACCTTAGGCCAACTTTTTTCAAGTTGCAATAGTTTATCACGTCGCGGTCATGTTGACTCCCCAGACAATAAAGTGCTTTGTTTTTACCTGCCCAACCTCATTTTTAACTTTTTCACTGCAATGCTGGGCGGCGTAAATCTTTTGTTTTTATACAAAATGGCAGGGCATGATAAAGGCCTATTCATCCAGTCCCAGTCCATCTATGACTAGAGACACTAATCGACCACAAAATTGGATCTTTATTTTTTGGTTTCTGTTAATACAAATCCCCGTGAGACTGACCCTTACAATAACCATAAACAAGACACATGTGTATAGAATGTTTGTTTTTCTTACTTTGAAAATCATCTTTAATAGTCTGGGTTTTTTTTTTCAGCACATACTTTCTGAGTGATAAATTTTTGAAGTACATTGTTTGGAGTTTACATGATAAGGTAATTTTTCTTTGTGGTCTGGTATAAAAGTAAAGCTTTGCTTATATGCTAAAATACAAACTTAATATTTAAAGACAAACATGTGAGGTGTGTGTAGACTATAAATCCAGAAAACACTTGATCGTTCTTGACAGTGAAGTGATTTATTCTTTCTTAGAAGTGTCCATGGAAGTGGTTCGACTAACAATACAAACTATGTACATTTTAGGCAAAAATAAGCAACAATAAAACAGTTAAAGTTGAAAGAACAAAATACTTACAGATTGTTTTGCTACATGAAGAGAAATTCTTGTAGATACTGTCACGCTTAGCCGGGGTTCCACGAATAAAAGAGAGTGTATACTGAACGTTTGGCCTGTTTTTAATCTATCACAATCTCTGAGCTTTCCCGTTACAACCTTGCTCGTTCGCTCGCTCTTTACAACCGCAACCACATGGTATGCCCAAATATGGAAGTCCCATATTTGGGCCCTATGTCATGCAATACACCGTTACACTGCCCCCCTCCTAGATGATTATCCGTCCCGGATAACACTAACTATAACAACAATCTAAAACACAATTGAAATGGTAATAATGTTCAAGGTTTTAACAAGTGTTTCTGCAACAGTGTCCTTATCGTGATCCTCCAAAGTTTCAACTCGCAACAAAGTCATTATATCTGAGGGGTTTTCTCCTGTGTCTGTCAGAACGCCTGAGGTTGTCCGGTACCCGCTGTAGTGGTAAGACGTCCTCCCTGATTCCGCTAGACAAGGAAACATGGCTCCTGAACCTTGGGGGTTTAGCTTTCCTTCCTCTCCTGTTGGTGCGACTGGGTGGAGAGCTCCTCCTGGCAGTGTCTTCCAGGGGCTCCGGCTGGGCAGACGTCCCGTTGGGTACATTCTCCACTTGTCCTTCAGCTGGTTCCTTTAACCAATCGGCACGAATATCCCCACGATACTTCCACATCCTATCTCTGTGCACCACCTTAGGCTTGGCCCGAGGACCTCTCTGAATCCTGTACACAACATCGTTTAGTCGTTCCACCACAACATACGGCCCTTCCCACGGTCGGCTAAGCTTAGGAGAAATGCCTTTCTTACGTTTGGGGTTGTGCAGCCACACAAGTGCTCCTCTACTGAAGGTAGATGCGTCACTGCGCATGTCGTATTGTCGTTTCATTCGGTGGCTACTGGCCTGCTGATGGTCGCGGGCAAAGTCATGAACAGTCTCTAGAGATGTTCGCAATCTTTCTGCATAGTCAAGATAACTTCGCTCCTCAACAAATTCTTCTCGTGGCCGCCCCATGAGCAGATCCAAAGGTACGCGTAACTCCCGCCCAAACATCAGCATGGCAGGGGTAAGTTTCGTAGTCTCGTGCACTGCTGAACGGTATGACATCAGTAGTAGCGGTAAATGAAGGTCCCAGTCTCCCTGATGATCTTCAACAAATGTGGCAAGCTGATTCTCTAGAGTTCTATTATAGCGCTCCACCATGCCATCGGACTGGGGATGCAGTGCAGTTGTCCTTGTCTTATGAATCCCAAGCAATGTGCATACCTCTTGAAACACACGAGACTCAAAATTCCGACCTTGGTCGGAATGGAGCTCAGCTGGCACACCGAACCGACTGAAGAATTGCGACACAAGGACATTGGCAACAGTGACTGCTTCCTGATTCGGGAGTGCGTACGCCTCAGGCCATTTACTGAAGTAATCCATGGCAATCAAGATGTATTTATTACCGCGTTCCGTTTCTGGCAACGGTCCCAGTACATCTATCGCAACACGCTCCATGGGTTCTCCCACATTGTACAGCTGAAGCGGTGATCGCTGCTTCGCCCTTGGGCCCTTCCTTGAAGCACATAGGTCACATTTGTGGCACCACTCTTCAACGTCCCGCCGACAGTAAATCCAGTAGAATCGTTCGCGGACCTTGCCTAGGGTTTTCGACACTCCAAGGTGGCCACCCACTGGGCTGTCGTGGAGAAGTTTCAACACATCGGAGCGAAGTACTGTAGGGAGCACCAGCTGCCATACCTCCTTACCGCGCTCAGGCGATTCCCATCGGTGGTACAGAACGCCTTCTATGAGAGCAAGGGAGTCCCACTGGGCCCAGTAGGCCTTTGTAGACGAGTCAAGGTGAGAAATGACTGGCCACTCTGGGCGCTTACCAGCCTCCTTCCACTTTAGGATGTGGGAAATTGTTCTGTCTGTCATTTGATAGGTACGCAATTGTGACGGTGTCCATTGTTGGTTCTCCAACAGTTCCTTGGCTAATCCGTTTGGTTCCGCCCGATCAGGGGGCGCAGACTCAGATTGCATCCCTCTGACCACATGTGCTTGTACTACGACTGGAACAGTGTCACTTGGCTTACTGCCTTGGCCATCTCCTGAGAACTCCTTTTCCTCGAGGCGCTGGCAGTGTGTGCAACTTGTTTCGAAACAGGGACGTCGTGACAACACGTCTGCATTCTGGTGGCTTTTCCCCGCCCTATATTGGACAAGAAAATCATAGGTCTGCAACTTCTCTAGCCACCTAGCCATCTGTCCTTCTGGGTTCTTAAAGGTGAGCAGCCATTGTAGCGAAGCATGGTCAGTTCTGACAGTGAACTGTCTTCCATAGAGGTAGGGGTGAAAGTTCTCAATCGCTCTGACGACTGCCAGAAGTTCACGCCTAGTGGTGCAATAATTGCGTTCCGGTTTACTGAGTGCATGGCTGTAGTACGCTATGACTCGTTCCTCACCATTGTGAACTTGAGAGAGGACTGCTCCTATTCCAACATTGCTAGCATCCGTGTCCAATACAAAAGGATCCTCAGTTCGGGGATAAGAGAGCACAGGGGCAGACACAAGAGCTTCCTTGAGTTGCTGGAATGAATCTTCACAAGCCTTTGTCCACCGGAATGATTGGCCTTTCTCAGTTAGGTGATGCAGGGGTCTAGCAATATCAGAGAACGAACGTACAAATCTCCGATAGTAGGTGCATAAGCCAACAAATCTTCTGACCTCCTTGGTATTCTGTGGTACAGGCCAGTTTTTAACTGCTTCTACTTTCTCAGGGTCTGTGGAAACCCCTTCCTCGCAGACAACATGGCCCAGAAACTTAACTTTGCGTCGGAACAGTTCACACTTCTTAGGATTCAACTTCAGGTTGGCTGCCTTTAAACGGAACAACACAAGCCTCAAGCGTGCCAACTCTCCAGCGAAGGTCATGGCATGAACAATGATGTCGTCAAGGTAGATTAAACATCTCAAGTCCCCGAGTACATTATCCATCAGACGCTCAAATGTGGCTGGTGCGTTACAAAGACCAAAGGCCATCACGTTGTACTGCCAGAGGCCATTCCCTGCTGTGAAAGCTGTCTTTTCTCGGTCTTTCTCTTCCACTTCCACTTGCCAGTACCCACTTTTGAGGTCAAGAGTTGAAAACCAAGTTGAACCAGAGAGTTCATCGAGAGTGCTATCTATCCTCGGCAGTGGATAGGAGTCCTTCCTTGTGAGGTCGTTTAATTTGCGATAGTCAACGCAAAACCTGGTTGAGCCGTCTTTCTTTTTCACCAATACAACTGGCGAGGCCCAGGGACTGGCTGAGGGTTCGATTATGCCTTGCTCGTGCATTTCCTCGACAACTTTAAAGGCCTCCTCCCGCTGTGCCAAAGGAAGTCTCCTCGGGTTCTGACGAACGGGAATAGCATCACCGGTGTTGATTTCATGTTTTGTTAGTCCAGTCCTGCCGAGATCTTGGGGTCCCCTTGAGAAGATATCTTGGAATTCATACAGGAGCTCGTGAACCTGCTGCTGCTGTTCAACACTTAACCCCTCAGTGCTTCGGGCATAGAGATCCTTTAAATGGTCTGGTAAGTTGTGATTGTCCACTCCTCCTTGAGTATCAGGACTGGGGTCAGGCTGACGGTGAAGGACACTTTCAACCGGTTCGCAACTTGCGACTTCGGTACCTCGGCAAATCCTCCTGGGCTGACCAGAGAGGTTAACTACTCTTACGGGAATGCAATCTTGTTGGGCATCAACCAGCGTTTTACCGACCAACACGTCAGGTGGTAACTTGGCAGTCCATGATGGGCCTACAGTTCCCCATGGTTCACCGAGTGGGTCATCCATAATCTTTGCCGCCACAAGAGTTTCACTGTAAGGAGAGATCAGTGTGTCTTGAACAGCTGTTACTCGATAGCAGCGGACTAGTTGGCTAGGCGAGGGCTTGTGAAGCGGGACCTCCTCAACTCCAATGCGTAGGCTTCCTGCCCCGGCATCGACCGTGCAACCATGGGCCATTAAGAAGTCCAAACCAAGTATGAACTTGTCGGAAATATCTGCAACTAGCGTTTCATGGGAGACTTCTGTGCTTCCAATCGTTATCCCGAGTTCAAGTTTACCATGCACATTGGCCGTTTCTCCTGTCGCAGTTTTGAGTACACTTGTGGCGCCCTGTAAGCGAGAAAGTGCCTCCTTGGTCAGTACATCTGGCCGGACTACTGTAACATTAGCTCCTGTGTCAACGACCATAGGACAAATCACTCCATCAATGACTCCATTCACAGTGAGACTGTCCCCCTTGTGGGACAACTGTCCAGTCATCAGCATAACTTTTGGGGTTAAATTGATTGTCTGCTGGGCCGGTCTTTCCCCCTCAAGGCCGGCCGATCTCAGTTTAACTGAGCTTGAGGACTGTTCTCCCCGTGTACGTTTCTTGACCTGTTCCCTGCAAAGTTCGTGCAGTCTCGCCTAAAATGTCCACTCCTTCCACATTCCCAACATTTCCAATCCCTCCGGTTTGGTTGAACATGCTTCCGGGAAGATACCACTTCAGCAAGCAGCCCTTTGACTTGTGCTAGTACATCATCCTGACGGCGATCCCCACAAACTGGCTCTTCAGTTGAACTCCATTCTGCTGTTTCATAATTCATACCACGGACCTGAAATTCCCTTTGGCGAGATGCTAGCCGGTATGATTCTAGTTCCATGGCCAGAGTGAGAGCAGCTCGGAGGGACTGGGGCCGACTCTGCTTCAATCGTAGTCTGGTGTCTCCATCAAGGATAGCGTCAATAAATTGTTCCTTGGCCAGCAAGTCCTTCATCTCCTCTGGGGCAAGGGGGTAGGCCAGCCTTGCCAAGCGTTCCAAATCCTCGGCTAGTTCTTGTAGTGATTCCTCACGGCGTCTCATTCTATTTTTAAACCTCGAGCGATGCAGTTCTTGCTGGTGTGCTGCTCCAAATCTGCTTTCTAGAGCCGTAACCAACTCCTTATAGTCTTGACGAGTAGCGGGTGGCAAATTTCCCAGCAGACTCAAGGCAGAACCTTTCAGGCTCGTTGCAAGATAATTCCCTTTTTGTTCGTCGTTCCACCGATTCATCCCAGCAACGATTTCGAACTGCGCGATATATGGCTCCCACTGCGATTTGCCGTCGTACGAAGGAGGTTTTTGAAGCGGCCTCTTCTGTTCTGGGTCTCCACTGGAAACCGAAAGAGGCGATGAAAACTTGGAAATTTCAGGTGAAAAGCTTGGTTTCGAGGGAGTGGAACTTTCTAATTTAACATGCACTGGATGTTCCGCGGCGAGCGTTGCGCTCAGTTTCTCCCCGAGGGCCTTTATTGAATCGTTTAGCTGTGATTCAAACCTCTCATGCGTCTCCTTGAGCTTTTCCTTGACGTCTTCTTCGAAAGAACGTTGTTTGGAGTCGAGGGAGCCCCACTTCTGTGTGAATTCTTCTTCCACTGCGTTAATTTTTACCGTCAGTTTATCTCCGTGTAACTTGAGCTCAGTCTCCAGTTGAGCTGCTTGATTATTTACACGAGCGCCCAGTTCTTCGAAGCGTCGTGACATTTCTTGTACTTGTAACTCGGTTTTAAGCCCTTGTTGTTCCAGCTTGTTTTGAATTCCTTGGTTCTGTTTCGCTATCGAGTGTAGAGCTTCCATAATAGCGTCCATGCTCGTCCCGGAATCCGCCGTCGCCGAAGTGAGCGGCAAAGTGATTTCGTCTGCACTGCTCGCATCCTGTGTTTTGAAAACAATTTCTCCGCTTTCGTCGCTAATATTCGTGTCCGACATCCCACTCCTGACGCCAATGTCACGCTTAGCCGGGGTTCCACGAATAAAAGAGAGTGTATACTGAACGTTTGGCCTGTTTTTAATCTATCACAATCTCTGAGCTTTCCCGTTACAACCTTGCTCGTTCGCTCGCTCTTTACAACCGCAACCACATGGTATGCCCAAATATGGAAGTCCCATATTTGGGCCCTATGTCATGCAATACACCGTTACAATACAGTGCAGCTCAGAAATACACGACCATTTATGCACACACAAAACACACGCACGTTTTTCGCGTTACAAAAAGCTCGTTTGGAAGCGCATTATAAAGCGCGCTTTTGCTTTTGTTATTCATTGCCATAATTTTGCTTTATGTAGCATTGTTTTCCTAAGTTTTCCTGAACAAAAGACAAGTCCTGCTATCAAAGCGCTGCACTGCACTGCACTGTAAATTGAGTACAACTAATGGAAACAATTTTATTTATTTATTTATTTATTTATTTATCCAGGGGCATCCAATTTAGCAGAGCTAGTTTAAATGGAGCCCTGACACAACACAAAAACAAAGAAATTAAAACATTAAAACTAGAAAATTAGTTAAGTTACAGAGGCAACATGTATCGCAGGTGTTACTGTTTAAAATGACGCTTTAGCTTGATTTTAAATTTGCTAAGCGTCTCTATCTAATTGTCTCTACTTGTCATGGTCTCCGATAAACCATAAACTGCATGCGCAATGTCAGTCCTGCAAGGTACGAGAGGCAATCAAAACAAATAAAACTTGAATGTTTTGTAACTAACAGTGTGATTCCTTTTAATAGCAGCAGCAAGAGATTCAAGATTTTGTTTTGCTGTTGCAAGCCCTCTAAAAGTTTGGTATTTGCCTCTGAGAAAAAAATATTTCCAGAATTGACAATCCAAGTTCTTATTTTTCCTGTTAATTTCAACCTATTTTTGTGAGGCCTTTGGTGGAAAATCTCCAGCTTTTTCTCTTTTCTATGAAAAAACAAAATGCTGTCAGTATTATATTTATATAATTTATAGGTGATCTGGATGTTATTTTTCTAACTTAAAAACAGATGAAAAGTATGGGGTATACATGTACATGTAATACATGCATAGAAATTATAGGTTTACTAATTTAAAGTTCCTATCACCCCTAGAAAGTTATTTTCAGAATCAACTCTATGTACATTGAATAGTTGAATGGTTAAATATTTCTTGTTTTGAATGTCGTGTTAGTGAGTTATTAGAGATTTGAATTTACAAAATGCTTATTAGATGATGTCAACCCGGAAATCATTTATTATACAACTACTTGTTTACACCTCCAAGTAATATTTTTTTACGAATCAATTGACTATCCACAGTTTATTTTTAGTATTTATCAAATTAATTATCCTCAAGCTGTAAACTGCGCATTGTAAATTGACGTAGAAATAATGGCAAATTCCCGGGTTGACGTCATCTAATTAGCATTGTGAAAATTAAAATCTTTATAACTCACAAACGCGACGTTCAAAACAAGAAATATTTTACCATTCAACTATTCATTGTACATAGAGTTGATTCTGAAAATAACTTTATAGGGGTGATAGGCACTTTAAGTCATAGTCCTCCAATATTCTGGCTGTATGGACCTGGAATGGCTGACATAGATTTTACCTTGTTTTATCTTACTAATATTTAGGTTGGAGAGGTTCGACAGAAGGCAATCATGTCCTTAAAAGGTCTTTATGAGGTTGAAGAGTTTTCAGCCAGTCTGGAGTCTTTGACTGAAAGATGCAAGGTATTCAACACAGTTCTGTAAATAGTTGGTAGTTTCTTGGTGTTGCGGATGGTGTGATCACCAAATGACATAAAACAAAAGATTCAAAAGACACTGAACAATACCTACACCACAACACAAAAGCTAACCAACAATGGTTTCCGCAACACCAAGAAACACCCAAATAGTTTGAACCCAGATTAAGTATCAGCATTGTGTTGAGTGTGAACACCAACAGCAATTTTGACTAACAATAGAGTTATCAACCACATAAATTCAGGGCTCAAAATTGCGCCTGTATATTGGGCGCATTTGTGACTTTGAATTTGTTTATTAGTCACGATTTTGCAACTGTTTTACGGCCTAGCTGATAAAGGAATTATATACAACAGTCTTGTGCCTTACTTGTAACTGGTAGTTGTAATTTTATCTGAAAAACCCTGCAAAATTCACATTGAATATTGCGCGAGTTAATCGTCGATTTCATGCTCCGTTAATGCGGTTTCCAAGAAGTGTATCACAGGTGCACTTTTTCAGACTTTCTCAGAAATTTCTCGTTTCTCATTTCCGGTTCCGGTAGTAGTTAGCTTTTTTTGCGACTAAAATTTTCGAACTTGTGACTAAATTTTAGAAATTACTCGCAAATTGCGATTGAGAATTTTTTTTTAATTTCGAGCCCGAAATTACACTGACAATACACTGATCGAAATGCACCAATCACTGACTTGAGTCTCGACAGCCAATAACATCAAACAACAATCAGACGTTAATACTATCAACTAATTGTTTACAATTCACATGACTCTGAAGATGACTTCTGCTCAGGTTGTTGACATTCCTGCATTGTCTATGTAATCTATTTGTTTTTTCAGTTGGCAGCAGAGTGAAGAAAGTAGCCAGGGAAAATGGGTTTCTGATGTTATCAGTGTTTTGTTCGTCTGTTGGATTAGCGGGAGGTCAAACATGTAATCCCTGGTGAGAATCTTTGAAGGATCTTTAGGGATCCTTAATGATCTGCAAGAGGATCTGCGAGGATCTCACTGATAATAAAGATCTTTAAGGATCTTTTAAATTCCTGCAAGATCCTTAATAATCATGCCAAGATCTTTAAGGATCCTTTAAATTCTTGCCAAGATCTTCAAGGATCTTTAAAGATCTTAAAGATCTTCAAAGATCTTGGCAAGGTCCTTCAAAGGATTGTATTGAGATCCTTGAAAGATCCTTGAGGATCTTAAAGGATCCTTGCAAAGATCCTCACAAGGATATTTTGCTAGGATCCTCGTAAGATCCTTTTAGAGTCTTTGAGAATCTTTCAAAGATTTTGTGAGGATCCTTTAAAGATCTTTATCTTTAAGGATCTTTGACAAGTCTTTGAAGATCTTCAAAGATCCCTGAAGATCCTGTGAGGATTTTCACCAGGGATAGCCATGGAAAATCCTCAGCCTTGTTGACAGGCCTGTTACGTAGATTGTAAAGATTGTAAAATGATTTTCTTGTTTTCTTGTTTCTTCTTTTACCAACCTCTTGTAGGAGAGGATAGTAGCAATGACCCTGGACAAGGAGAATGAAGTAGCAGTTGAAGCCGTCAAGCTAGTCACATTACTACTTAAGTGAGTACTGGTGTTAAAATAATGGTGGGGCTGTGATTAATAGCTGGGAACTGGCCATTATGGGCAGCAACTGCAGTGAAGATGAGTCTGAAAATTTAAAGCACATGTACAACAAACATGGAGTTCTATCTTGAATTTATGATTGCCTACCGGTACTTTTCTTGAGTAGTCAGCTATGAACATACCTTAGAGCTGAACCCTTTCTCTCACAGAGTCAATTATGAAGACATGTAGTGTAGTTTTAACTTTTGAGTCTGTTGACAAAACCCTATGGTGTGACCATTCAAATGAAACCTCTTTGGCAGTACTTTTGCATGGTACCATTTTTTTTTTTTTCAATATTTAAAAAAAAAATGAAATTTGGGATTTTTCTTGAATATTGATTTGTGACCATCTTGGAAATTAAAGGGTTAGAGAGTCCTGAATGGTTGTTTGCAAATTTGTATACATGGAAAATAACTAAATAATGTGTTACACTATAACTTAAATATAATGAAGATAATATTTTGTCCCTAATGCATCAAAACGTCTATATGCACTATGTTGGGTTGATAGATGCTTTTTACATTGAAGTTGCTATAGGTTCATGTGATTCAGAAACAGGTTCATATGATTCAGAGACAGGCTCATGTGATTCAAAGTTTAGACCCCCTTTGGTCTGACCTCAAGTAAGCGAACACCTTGGCTGTGCCTTTTGGGTAGTCGGTAATGAGAGGTTCAATTGTACAGCTGTGACAAGTTCATACTGTACGATTCAGAGTTAAGACCACCTGTGGTCTGATCCTTTTGTAACCATCCACCTTGGCTGCGCAATGGGTGGTTGCTACAGGGTTCGTATGCGTCTTGAAAACCCTTGAATTCCTGGAGTCTGATTCAAGGCCTTGAAAGTTCTTGAAATTGGCTTTTGGTCCTTGAAAGTCCTTGATTTTTTACCGAAGAACATCTAAAATATCAAGACTTTTAAATGTACTAAGTTTTCAAGTAGTAAGTGCAAATGCAGATGGAATGAAAGTCTCGAAATGCTTAGAAAATACGTAAAACATTAGTTCCTAGAAGTCCTTGAAATTTCTAAGTAGGGTCCTGGAAAGTCCTTGAAAAGTCCTTGAATTTTTGGTCTGAAAAAGTGTACGAACCCTGTTGCTAACAGGAGGTGAACTTGTACAGCTGTGGCAAATGATCTTGATGTTGTTGTTGTTGTCGTCGTTGTAGGGATGATAAACTGGATGAAGAAGAGTGCCAGCAAGTGGAGTTTCTTGTTTTCTGCACAAGTCGGAATGTTGCAAAAGCTGCTGGAGAATTCCTGAAAGAAAGACTGGTGATGGCTGCAGATGAGGAAGTGAAAAAAGCCAGCAAATCTAAACGAGGTGAATATTGTCAGTAATGTCTGTTGTGCATAAATCTCAGTACTTGTGGACCCAGATCAGAGTGACAACTTTTTACTATTAATTTTTGAGGACAGTTCTAATAAACCCTTTCACTCTCCTGGTCAATTTTGGAGATGTGTAATGTACATGTAGTTGTAACTTCAGAGTCCCTTAATGAAATCCTGTGGTGTGGCCATTTAAATTAAACCTCTTCAGCAGTACTTCCGCATGGTACCATTAATATTTTGTTCTAACTTTTGAGTCTGTGGATGAAATCCTATGGTGTGACCATTCAAATGAAACCTCTTCAGCAGTACTTTTGCATGGCACCATTTGTTCTAACTTTTGAGTCTGTTGATGAAATCCTATGGTGTGACCATTCAAATGAAACCTCTTCAGCAGAACTTTTGCATGTTACCATTTGTTCTAACTTTTGAGTCTGTGGACAAAATCCTATGGTGTGACCATTCAAATGAAACCTCTTTAGCAGTACTTTTGCATGGTACCATTTGTTCTAACTTTTGAGTCTGTTGAGGAAATCCTATGGTGTGACCATTCAAAAGAAACCTCTTCAGCAGTACTTTTGCATGGTACCATTTGTTCTAACTTTTGAGTCTGTGGATGAAATCCTATGGTGTGACCATTCAAATGAAACCTCTTCGGCAGTACTTTTGCATGGTACCATTTGTTCTAACTTTTGAGTCTGTTGATGAAATCCTATGGTGTGACCATTCAAATGAAACCTCTTCAGCAGTATTTTTGCATGGTACCATTTGTTCTAACTTTTGAGTCTGTTGATGAAATCCTATGGTGTGACCATTCAAATGATACCTCTTCAGCAGTACTTTTGCATGGTACCAATTGTTCTAACTAATGTCTTTTGAGTCTGTGGATGAAATCCTATGGTGTGGCTATTTAAATTAAACCTCTTCGACAGTACTTTTGCATGGTACTATTTTTGTTTTCAATATTATTTTATAAAATGATATTTGGGATTTTTCTTGCAATTATTTTTTATTTTTGGCACTCTTGGAAGAGAAAGGGTTAATTCCATAGTTTAAAACTGTGCTTTAACAAAATATTTTTATACTTGTCTGATGGGTTACAGGAAAGAAGGCTGATCAAGAAGTGAAGGCTGTGCAGTTAAAGAAACTCATTGAATTTTTTCTTGTCAGTGAGGTATGAGAACATACACATGTTATTGAGTTTATGAGATCAATGAGTTTAAGACTTTATTAAAGTTCTGTGGTCTTACACTGCTATTCATTTATTCAGGTGCATAATCATGCAGCATATCTGGTTGACAGTTTGTGGGAAACAATGGATGTACTGAAGGTAATTAATTTTAATGTGTATCAATATCTTCACTCTTTATGGTGCAGATAACATTGTTTAACATCTTCATGTACAGTGTTTGTTTTGAGATACAGTGTTCATGTACAATTTTTTTCAGTTGAAGAAATCATTGCAATTCTCTGACATTAACATGAAAATGAGCCTATAATTTAGAACCATTCTAAACAAAAAAAACTTTTTCACTACCATGTTGTTCTGCTTACTTGTGATTAACAGGACTGGAAGCTGATGACGGACATTCTTCTGGATAAAGGCGACAAACAAGGTGATCATTGGATTGATTACATAATAGAGTGATTTTCATATGAGAATGTCAAGCAGTTACTGAAGTTTATCTAATTCTTTTATCGCTTCGACAAAAGAACTTTCTGAAGCATATGAGTGTTGGAAGTAATTTAGCGATTGCTTTCATTTTGTATTGCTACACTTGTGATTGGTTAAAATATCTCGTGCCACTTTCTCGACCAATCAAGTAAAACCAAAACCAATCATGACTTGTTTGCACATGTTTTCCCCCATTTTGCAACGCCTACATGTGTTTACTTTGAGTTCTGATTGGTTCATTGGATTGTTTGCATCTGTTGTTATTGGCCAGGGCTGGTTTGTTCAAAGCATGATTAAGCTAATCCAGGATTAGCGTCAATTTTGAATCAACTTAAACAACTCAACAATTGAAAATTTTCCAAACTTTTCTGCCCTTCAGTTTCGACTTTAACTTGTCTTCACTACTAGCTATAAATGACCTTTTGAAAACATTCTTAAACAGACAAATGAAATCCTTAGTTAAATTTTAATCCTTGATTAGCTTTAATCGGCTTTCAAACAACCGGGCCCAGAATAATAACCTTGGTTTTACGAAACTCAATTGAAAACTGCTCTGTTACTTCACACATGAAATATCAAAAATAGGTGAGGCAAATCAAGGGATAGAATCAACCAGCTCAAATCAGAAATTTCACAGGCTTTCTTTTCATTCTTTTTTACAAGGATTGAATGACAGTGAAGAAATGTCGCTGATTGATATCATGGTGTGTGCATGTAAACAAGCTGCCACCAGACAAGGTCCACCAGGAAGAACTGTGCGAAAAGGAAAAGAGAAGAAATCATCTGTTGACGACAAGAAAAATCTTAGTGCACACTTTATGCAGACACTTCCAAACTTGTTGAACAAGGTATGCAAATAATAATATTATCATTTGATGCATTTTTTCTTCCTTTTCATTGGCTGAGAGCCCACCACGTGACCTGCAAATAACTGCCTATGAATAATTCTTCTCATGCGCAAAATGGTGCAAAGTTGTTTTGCTGCAAATAATTGTTCTGCTCCTGTCCTCTACAATGGCAGCCCGATTTCAGCTCTGTTTTAGCACTTATGAATAAAAACAAACTTGGTGATCGAATTATAAAACAATTATTAAACATGGCTATCACAAAATATCAATTATTTGATATTGATCTGTTCGCCAATGGAAAATCACAATATTTTGCTCAACCTCCTCCAATAATTGATAAGTTCTGTAAGTTACATGTACCACATATTTACACATTTCAAACTGGCAGGAGAAGTGACTTGCATGTTTTTACACTTTATCCTTTTGGCATTATCTCTTGTTTTCAGTTTGGAACAGATGTGGAAAATGTTGCAAACCTAGTTTCAGTTCCGCAGTTCTTTGATCTGGAGGAATATGGGCAAAGGAGACTAGGAAAGGTAAACAAACGTTAAGCAGTCTAGCATTATTAGCATTATTTCCTGTCACGTCAAGCCCTAGGGGTGGTGCTCAGGGCATGACATTAACTTTTTTCTCAAGGAGACATTTGGCTCCTAAATATTCCAAAGTGGTCGCCAAGTCCAAAAAGTTAGTAGCCATTCTTTTTTCCAAATATAATTATGTTTTGAATATTCTGAGCCCACAATATGCACTGTGAGCAAAAGGGACATTTGAATGCACAATATACAACATAGCCTCTGAAATATCCAAGATGGCAGATGTTGACGTTTAACTTCGTAGAGTGTGTGACGGTTTTGCTACAAACCTCGTCATTCGCACCGATTTATACCCACCTTCAAGCTTTATTTAATTGCACAATGCATAAGGGTAGAATGAAGCAAAGGGTTGGCGACCAACTTTCGAATCTTGGTCACCAGCACGGAAAACTTAGGCGCATTGGCGACAGTATCAGGCGCAGTGTCGTGCCCTGGTGCTGTGTTCATTTTCAGGTGGTGGTGTGCTGAGCTGGAACTCTGAAAACCCCCTACAGTACACCAGATCATGTTCAGCTGCATTTTGTAACCATATTGTACACTATAGACACCAAATCCCTACCCAATTCTGACTTTTAATTTTCCAGAATCTCTATGTTCATACCACAGATCAGTTTCCCAGTAACTGATACCCTATTCTAGACCAAAAACTCTCTGATTTTTATACCCTATCCCAGACTAAACTGTAAACTAAACCATATTGTTTACAGTGGCACATACCCAACTAGCTCATTTATGAGAGTACACTCTCTGAGCATCAAGCACTTTAATGAATGACTTTTGTGGTTTTGTTCCCAGCATCTGGATGAACTCTTGGTTCAATTGAGTGATATTGTTGAGAAGCTTTCTGATGTGAATGTGAGTATTCAGTTATCGGTTGTCTTGGCTTTATTTGATCCATTTTACAGTGATGAAAAGAACAGTGGGTCATTAGACCTGGAGGGACGTCCATGTAAAATTATTCGGCGTTATTGGCAAAATTTTTGAAAGGAACCCTAAAAATATTCCAGAAACCTGTTTTGTGTGTGTGGCTTGCATAAATTTTTACCCCTTTATTACATCCATTTTGAAATCACTGGTGAGCCTTCCAATCTGATTGGCTCTTGGCAGTGTGATTTATTCCCTAATTAAATCCATTTTGAAATCACTGGTGATCCTTGGAATCTGATTGGTCCAAAATGGTGCAATTTATTTCCAAATTGCACCATTTTGGACTCTAAATCGCATCATTTTAAAATGGTGCAATTTATTTCCAAATTGTACCATTTTGGACTCTAAATCGCATCATTTTAAAATGGTGCAATTTATTTCCAAATTGCACCATTTGAAATCACTGGTGATCCTCTTATTACAATATTACACTTTTTTGTGCAATATTGGGGGATTTCAAAATGGATGTAATTAAGTGGTAATTGAACTTCGTGTCGTGCAATTTTGGTCTGAAATCATACTTGTGATTTCAAATCAAACTCGCTATCGCGCTCGTTTGATTTTGAAATCACGCGTATGATTTCAGACCAAATTGCACTCCACTCAGTTCAATTACCAATATTAATAGCACTGTTTTTTGCTCCAAATCGCATCTTTTTCTCAGCAGTGCGATTTATTCCAGAATCGCACTGTTTTTTGCTCTAAATCGCATCTTTTTCTCAGCAGTGCGATTTATTCCCGAATCGCACTATTATAAGTCACATCAATATTGGTGCTGACTAAAATCCTGTATTTGGGCAATTAAATTGTGCGATTTCAAAATGGATGTAATAAAGTGGTAATAATTGAACTTCGTGTCATGCAATTTTGGTCTGATATCATACTTGTGATTTCAAATCGACCTTGCTCGTTCGATTTTGAAATCACCTGTATGATTTCAAACCAAATTGCACTCCACTCAGTTCAATTACCATTACAAATTCTTTCTGAAAAGTTATTCCTGTCAGCATAATTATTTTTCTAGCTAAATACCCTAAAAGGGATCAGATTGACTATGAAATGACTACCACAAATTGTAACCAGGGTTTTTGTTAGAGCGGGGACACCGGGACCTTTACTCGACTATTTCAATTCTTGTCCCGGCTATTTTATTTCAGGAAAATGTGCTAAAGATATTTGAATAAATAACTGCTAAAGTTGCTGGGTTATCTTTATTATGAGTGAAATAAAACTGGAAATGGCGTAAATGCACACTTTTGGGCCTCCAAATTTCAAAGTTTTCGGGGGGAGCCACCCCCCCCCCCCCCCCACCCCCACCCCCTTCACACGCCCGCACCAAATTAGCACTGAGTACCAATAAATGGCGACTATGCCGCCATTTAATGGTCCCTGTTATTCACAATTTGGTCCCTACTATTGCAAACTTTAACAAAAACCCTGTTGTAACCCTTAACCCTTTAAGCCCTAAGAGCGATCAACATCAAATTTCTCCTTGTAATATCAATGCCTTATCAATCAAAAAGGTCATGAGAATTAAGGACATGATCACACAAGATGAATTCTTTTGATATCCAAACAATGTCTCCTCAATACTTCTATAGGAAATATATAGGGATAAGAAATGAGAATTTAAATTTTGATATTAGGGCTTAAAGGGTAAAAGGTATGACAATCACCCCATCACTTTTATATGGCTGTTACATTCTTTGCGTTGTTGCTGTGTATTTTAAAGTAATGTTTACTACATGAGCGGGAGTGTTTTATCGGCCCATACAATCACGAGGCACAGCCGAGTGACTGTATAGTGCCGATACAACACGGACGCGAATGTAGTAAACAACTTGTGAAATTCACATTCCAGATACAACTCACTAGTGGTTGTATCTAATTTACATTCCAGATACAACTCACTAGTGGTTGTATCTGGAATGTAAATTAGATACAACTTACCAGTGAGTTGTATCTGCTTTACAGGGTAACCATGTGATTGGAATGGCTCATTTCTATTTGTTAGTACCCTTACGAATTATTAACGAATTTTACAAAGTAAGTAAAGAATGCGAGTGTCTTTATCTATTCAGGTCTTGGATGAATGTGGAAAAACCTTCAGGACACTAACTGACAATGAATACACAGTTGCTTCTACAGCTGTAAGTACAGTACCAATCTTTTGACAGTTGCGACTTATAACTCATCCTTCATCCTCAATGTTTTTGAGAATCGAGTTTCAACGCTCAAGTTTCCAGTTGCACTCGAACAGTTTTTTGAGAATCTTGAAAAGGGATTTCGAGAAAACAGTTTATTTTTAGAAGACAGTGATGACAAGGTAGAGAACAATAGTGATCTTTATTGTACTCCTGTGAGATGCAAAATCCAAAGAAATCAAAGCATTAATACTGCAAATAATATGCCAAACGAAGTCTTGCATCTAATCACTTCCAGCACAGGCAAAGGGATAAGGACAACTTAAGCAGAACTTTAGTCTTTTTTAATCTCAACTCTGGCAACAAAAAATGTTTCAAAATTTCTCACACACTGAATGCCATTTGTCTGCCACAGAATGCAACAGCACTTTATTGCTTTATTGCAAAAAGTCTAACACTTACAGAGTATGTATGAAGACTGGCTCTTACAAAACCAAAAAACTTCAGTGACCCTAAATACCTATGTCAAGGGCTGGAAGCATGGGAAAGCTGTTGCACGTATGGCCAGAGACAAAAACTGAGTCACGTGTCAAAGCGTGACACCTGATATCCCTATTCGTACCAGACCCCCATTCAGTGTGTGAGAACTTCATTTCTTGCCTCTTTCACAAGCTCAGCCAGCAAGAAAACCATAACTATTTCTGATTTAACCTTTCAGGATGTGTCGAAAAACAAACTCATAGATTCATTTGTGGCGAAATTCAAGGAAAACCTGAAGGATGGTTTAGAGGCAAGTTGTCTTAATTTTAGTTTTATTCTAGTGACATGGTGATTAGAAGCTGCATTCAAAATTCAGATGTTTCTTCTCTTATTTCTTAAAAAAAATGATTTTGATTGTATTTCAGGATGAGGGCGATGAAGATGATCAAGAGAGATTTGCTCTTCATGTGAACCTCGCAAGGATAGCATCATTCTACAAGTAGGTTCACTAGCCCTGTGAGCAGGGGGGAGGGGCAACTGCCATATAAAATGATGATGTAAAACAAAAGGAACAAAGTACGACAATAATACAAATGCAAAACAACGGGGCAGAAAATTACTATTTGGTTAAATAAAAGTGGTCATTATAAAAAGGTAATCAACTTTTCTTAAGTCAAAATTCCATTGCAATTTTCTTTCTTTGCACCTGATACGTTTTTTTTTAGAATGCAGTAACAAGTCAGAAAGCCATGTGTTTTTCATTGTGTTTGTAGGTCACACAATCTTGGCAAGTGGGGTCTTTATGATGATCTGACCTACATTATCAACTATGCTACAACGAAGGCTGTACCAGATGAGGTAAGTGCCTTTTAAAGTGTACCATGTCCTATCACAGGGAGCCCAGGCAAAAAAAAAAATGAAATATTGCCTAATAAGGCTTGTCCTCCTTCACGTCGAAGTCCTTTTTGTTTGTCCTGGCCAATTTAAATGTCATCTTGTGGCTTTTTCCACATTGAGGTGTTATCCATTAGATAACACTTCTGAATGAACCTCCAGTTTAAAATGAACTTCACAAAGAATCGCATAGGATGCCTGGGCTGCCTGTGGCTTGATACATAATTGTGCACACATGTCGACCTAAAACCACAAAGGGTGAAAAGAGTCCTCTGGACAAACTACATTTTACACAGGAGCCGAGAAAGACTAAACTGTAAAAATCTTATCAGAATGATGATGATGATGATGATGATGATGATGATGATATTGTAGTTTGCTCCGACTTTGAAGAATAAAATGATAAATACATCTAACACCATCAGTGAAAGATATTCTATTTTGTGTTGTTGTTGTTGTTGTTTTTTTCATTCAGAATTGACTTCTTTGCTGCACAAAAATAGTTGCATAGAGTTTGAAAGATATAACTCATCTTAAAAATTGTGCTTTTTCCTTGAAGGCCTGCCACTTTAGGTAAATGGAAAAATTATGAGATAAGACCCTGGATTTTAATCTTCTAATACATGTGATTTCTACTTCAACAGATTGTGGAGCTAACGTTTTCCAGTATGCAGATGCTTCTTGTTTGGAGCTTAACAGAAATTGATGTTAATCAACCTGATAAGGTATTTTGTTATTCAACTGCGAGGCTTAGTTATTTCAGCCGGGACAGTATCCCTCTAATTCTTGTTCTCACACACCAATGGTAGCCATACCTTAACCTGACTGAAAAACGGCAGGGACCAACGCCAGGTGTCCGTCTTAGAGAAGTGTCCGTTAAAGGGATAGTTTCACGGTTTGGTGCATGTATACAGATTAAAATGCTTTATTCGCTTTCTTACCAATTTTATTGGTTAAAAAAAACACTCACATT